>MJHO01000100.1:50000-227066 GCA_002076135.1 Xerophyta viscosa | reverse complement strand
TTACAACGAGAGCGATTTGAACGGGGTTAAAACATAATTTTTAAAAAACTTTGGATTTTAGTGCAAAAACGCAATTTTCCACCGTCACTGTACGGAGGAAATTTTAAAAAATATTTTTAAATCCGTTAAAATTTCGGACCTCTAAAATACTTATTTAGAAGCGTCTTCTCGAAAAATTTTTAAAATAAAAATTGTAAATCTCATTAAAATTATTATATTAAAAGTTTTTTCAAAAAAGTATATCTAGATATATATTTTAAACGTTTATGCACACCGAAACACGATATTATTTCGTTTTGAATCCGTTAGATATTCGAAAAGTCCGAAAAACACTCATTTAAAACTATTTTTGGAATAAACTTTCAATATAAAAGTTATAGATTTTATAATAATCTACGATTTTTATGTTATAAGTTTTTTCAAAAATTATCTCTATATATGTATTTTATACGTTTCTGTTTGCCGTCATACGATTTTATTCTGTCTTAAATTTTTTAAAAATTTATTTTTATTTTAAATTTGATAAGATTAATAAACTTTTAATAACTTTTAAAAATAAAAATTATATTTTTTTTTATTATTGAATACACAATGATCTATTTTTATCTGCGGCAGCGTGTGACACAACAAGCTTGAATAGATCTACGATCTTTATGTTTAAAATTTTTCAAAAATTATCTCTAAATATATGTTTTACACATTTGTGAATATCAAAATACGAATTTATTTTGTTTTAAATTCGTTAGGTATTCGAAAAGTTCGAAAACACTCATTTAGAATATTTTTTTCAACAAATTCTCATCAGAATCTACGATTTTTATGTTTAAACTTTTTAAAAAATTATATCTAAAAGTGTATTTTATACGTTTGTACATACTTAATTATGATATTATGTTAAATATAGTTAAAATAAAATATTTATTTTGAAAGTAATTTTTTCGGTTTAACATCTGATAGATACAATGAATAATTTATGTCACATAGAAGCAAACTTTAATTATTCACTCTATAAAGTAGAAAATAATGTTCAAATTTTTGATACATCTATTTAGAAATATTCAGCTAGAAATATCTTTTAAAGAAGTTTTCGATATAAAAATTATACAACGTAACATAATTTACAACTTAAATATTGAAAGTTTTCGCCAATAATATCTCTAAATATATGTTCTTACGTTCATACATACCATAAAATAATTTTTATTTATTTTTTAAACTATTAAAAGTGCAAAGTCAATTAAATTTTGTTTAGAAGTATTATTTTTAAAAAATTTCAATATAAAAATTATAAATTATCAGAATCTACGTTTTTTAAGTTGAAAGTTTATCCAAAAAATATATCTAGATATATATTATTTGGTTTTTACCTTATGAATATTTTTTTTCAAAATTTTTGACATAACAAACATTAATATTATTAAATATAATATGATTTATATTTAGCCGCGACAGTATGATAACACAATATGACCGCGGCAACACGCGGTAACAAATGCTTTTTACATATACTAAAGCTCACCCCCGATTCCCGATTCCACTGTTCACTCAACAGTGTCAGCAATATTTTCAAAAAACCCCAAAGTTTTTAAAATTTTGATTTTACGCCAGCCAAACCACCCAGTTATATGCATATTCTCAAAAATCTTTTAACATAAAAGTCGTAGATCTCGATGAGGCCTACAACTTTCGTGTTCAAAGTTTTATGAGAAGACGCTTTTAAATAGGTATTTTGGAGGTCCGAAGTTTGATGGATTAAAATATAATTTTAAAAAAGTTTTGGAATTTAGTGCAAAAATTCAATTTTCCACCGCCTCATGCACGTGACTGTACGAACGGATTTTTAAAAAATATTTTAAGTCCATTAAAATTTCGGACATCTAAAACATTTATTTAGAAGCGTCTTCTCGAAAATTTTTCACATTAAAATTGTAGATATCATTAAGATTTACAATTTTTATGTTGAAAATGTTTTCATAAAATATCTCTAGATATATAGTATAAACGTTTGTACACACTGAAACACGATATTATTTCGTTTTAAATCAATTAGGTATTCGTAAAGTCAGAAAATACTTATTTACTACTATTTTCGGAATAATTTTTTAATATAAAAATTATAGATTTTATCATAATTTACGATTTTTATGTTGAAATTTTTTTCAAAAATTATCTCAAATATATGTTTTACACATTTTTGCTTAACGAAATATGATTTTATTTTTTTAAAAAGTTTTTAAAAGGCAAATTTGGCAAATCGGGCCCCCCCTTAACACGTATTTGGCAAACAGCGCCCCCCTCTTCAATTTTAAGTGAATCGAGCCCCGTTGTGCTGTGAAATGACCAAAATGCCATCGCCTTCTTTTAACCCCCGTTCTCTAAAACCGCTCACTGTTCGCAGTCGCGTCACCGTCGCGTCGACCGTCTTCCCGCCCATCTTTCCCGCTTTTTCTACGCTGTTTTAATCCAGTCCTCGCTTATTCATCGCCTCTATTACCAAGCTCTCGCGTCTCTTTCTTCCTCTGCTAGTAAAGCTCCAAAAATGTCGGCGGATAACAACTCTCATTTCACTCATCGAATAAGGCAAATTCCATCCTCTTGCATCTCTCCATTTCCACCATCCTTTAGATTATTAGAAGACGACGATCTCGACTCCGAGAACTTCCCATGTGAGCCTACGCAGGCGACTGAAATGCGCGCAGGAGAAGACACTGATGACGAAGAAATGGCGGAACAAGAGATACAGCAAGAAGTCGAAGAATATGATCCTGATGATAAATTGTATATGGCGTATGATGCTTTTCTGACAGAAAACGCAAGTGAAATCCAACATATCCTTCAAAACACCACCGACGATCATGGAAACGCAAGCGAGCTGGACACCTATACCCTCAACTCAACATTCAGAGGTGGTGTTCCTCCTCTTGAAGACGAAGACGACGACGATCTGCCAAATCTGATGATTGGACAACTATTCTGTAGTCGAGAAAAATTCAAGGAATTCCTTCAACTGCATGCACTCAGAGAGCATTTCGAAACAAAACCTGTGAAAACCAGAGCTGAAAAAATCGTCGTCAAATGCCGGAAAGACGAATGCAACTGGAGATGCGGAGGAAGAAAAGTTAGAGGAACAGAGGAGTTCATAGTGACAAATCTTGTTGATAAACATACATGCGGACCACTCATTGAACGTAAACACAAGCAGTGCAGCAGCAAGTTGATAGCTTGTAAGTAAATATTAAATCAATATTATTTTTCAACAATTTAAACATCTATATACATGTGTTCAAAAGTGTTCGCAGGTGTTCGCAGGTGTTCGCAGGTGTTCGCAGGTGTTCGCAGGTGTTCGCGGGTGTTCGCAGGTGTTCGCAGGTGTTCGCAGGTGTTCGCACTGTTCGCAGTGCGATCACCGCGAACACCCGCGAACACTGCGATCACCCGCGAACACCGAACACCTGCGAACACCTGCGAACAGGTGCGAATAGGTGCGAACACCTGCGAACAGGTGCGACACCTGCGAACAGGTGCGACCACCTGCGAACAGTGCGAACACCGATGAACAAAGTTTTTTTTATTATCCTTATTTTATTGATTGTATATAAGGGTAATACGTGTTTATTACACTACAGCGGAAATTGTTGATCAATTACGTGAAGATGAAGATTATACGCCAAAAATGATAATGACAGATATTCGAAGTAAGTACGGTTACGAGTGCTCGTATTGGCTGGCATATAAGGGAAAAGAAAGGGCACTTGAACACATTCGTGGAAACTTTGAAGATTCTTTTAATGACTTAAGACCACTAATGAGGGAAATAAGATTGCTGGATATTGACAACGACGTTGCTTTGAAATGCATAGGACTGCGCTTTCACAGGTTCTATTGGTCTTTCGGAGCGTGCAAAAGATCTTTCCGGCAGTACATTCCGCCAGTCATCGGTGTCGACGGTTGTCATCTTCGGGGTAAATACCCCGGCTGCTTGATGATGGCAACAGCGGTGGACGGTAACAACCATTTACTTCCTCTTGCATTCGCTGTTGTTGAAATTGAAAAGAAGGACACATGGAAGTGGTTCCTAGAATTGCTAAGGGAATCGATCGGATACATAGCCCAGCCACCTGTGATTATTACAGATAGGATGCGCGGACTTGTATCTAAAGATGGCGATGTTGTTGAAGAGGTTTTTCCAGAATGCTATCATTCTTACTGCATGGTTCATATGTCCAAAAATCTTGTTGGAAAAACGAATGACAGAATAGCAGCTAAATTATTCTGGGCTGCTGCAAGAGCTCGAACAGAGGGGCATTTCCAGCAAGTGATGTGCAAGATTTTAAAGGAACACGATGAATCCTATAAATTCATTAATGACATTCCTAAAGAAAAATGGGCAAATGCTTACTTCCCTACCAAAAGGTAAGACTTTATTGTATGTCAACGTTTTTACTTATGCGTCCCGCAGGTGTTCGCGGGTGTTCGCAGGTGTTCGCGGGTGTTCGCAGGTGTTCGCGGTTAGTTAGTAAGTGTTCGCAGGTGTTCGCAGTTGTTGGCAACTTTTCGCGAACACCTGCGAGCTTTGTCCCTCGAACACACGATGACCTGCGAACAAATGCGAACACCCGCGAACACCTGCGAACACCCGCGAACACCTTCGAACAGCCGCGAACACCCGCGAACACACGCGTACACCAGTGAATTCCTTCTTTTCTAAAGCTTCATCATTGATTGTGTTTATAGGTATGGGATGTTAAGCACTAACTGTGCCGAGAGCATGAACTCCGTAATGAAGAAATGCCGCAGTCTGCCAATTTGCAAACTTGTCGAGGCAACAAGGAAAAAGTGCTCAGAGTATTTCTACAAACGCAGAATAGCTTCTTCATCATGGAGTACAGAACTAACTCCAAAAAAGCAAGAGTTATTCGAGAAAAATCTTAAACGATCGAAGTTTCTTTCCGTACAGAGGGCTTCCGATGTAGAATTTCAAGTTGAGGATGAATATAGTTGCAACGTGGTTAACCTGCACAACTGGACTTGCTCATGCAGGGACTGGGACGTCATCGGACTGCCTTGTCGTCATTCCCTCGTCGCTATATCATCGGCACAATTAAATCCATACGAATATTGTGATGTATTTTTTAAGACCTCTAATTACCGTTCCGCTTACAGTGGAGTTATACGACCAATGAGAGGAAGTGAGCACTGGATACGAGACGAAACAGATGAACCCATAATGCCACCTGCTGCAGTGCTTCAGGCCGGGAGAAGGAGAAAGGCAAGAATAGAGTCAACGGACTCTGGGAAATTGAAACGCAAATGTACTAGATGCCACAAGCTAGGTCACAACAAGCGTTCTTGCCGATATCCTCCTGTATCGAGTGTGGGACATTAAGAACATTCCTCTCCACTTTTGATGGATGTATTTATATTTTGGAAATTGTAATAGTGAATTTTTTTGTTTTAAGTTATGAGAAATGATGAGAGAATGTTCGCCGTATTCGTAGCATTTATGCATGGGTCTGTATGGGCGTCACAATCTGTTCGCGGGTGTTCGCGGGTGATATCGGGTGTTCGCAGGTGTTCGCGGACAGCCGCCAACAACTGCGAACACCTACGAACACCCGCGAACACCAGCGAACACCCACGAACACCTTGGAAAGATAACCTGAATTCATTTCTGAAGGACTTCGTTTCTATTTGAATTTATTATAATTACAACTCGACAACATTACTTCCAAATTATTCGTAGGTGTTCGCGGGTTATCGTTTGCAGGTGTTCGCCGGTGTTAGCGGGTGATATCGGGTGTTCGCAGGTGTCCCCAGGTGTTCGCGGGTCATTTTTCGCAGGTGTTCGCGGGTGATATCGGGTGTTCGCAGGTGTCCGCAGGTGTTCGCAGCTCATCGTTCGCAGGTGTTCGCGGGTCAAAGCTCGCAGGTGTTCGCGAACAGCCGCCAACAACTGCGAACACCTACGAACACCCGCGAACACCAGCGAACACCCACGAACACCTTGGAAAGATAACCTGAATTCATTTCTAAAGGCATTCGTTTCTATTTGAATTTATTATAATTACAACTCGACAACATTACTTCAAATTATTCGTAGGTGTTCGCGGGTTATCGTTTGCAGGTGTTCGCAGGTGTTCGCGGGTGATATCGGTGTTCGCAGGTGTCCCCAGCTGTTCGCGGGTCATTGTTCGCAGGTGTTCGCTGGTGATATCGGGTGTGCGCAGGTGTCCGCAGGTGTTCGCAGGTCATCGTTCGCAGGTGTTCGCGGGTCATAGCTCGCAGGTGTTCGCGAACAGCCGCCAACAACTGCGAACACCTACTAACTAACCGCGAACACCTGCGAACACCCGCGAACACCTGCGAACACCTGCTAACGATAACCTAATGTTATATTTCAAGGCCTTCGTACTCAATTTTTTAAATGATTTAATTGAATCTATTATAATTACAAATCAATAAAATTACAAAAGATTAGAAACTATAGGTTTGATAGAGCGTCTAATCTGCTGTTTTTGTCTAGTAACAATTTTGCTGCTACCTTTCCGCGATATCTTTTCGCCTCAATTGGATCCCATGTCAACTGACGGGAGGATTGTAGGTAGTCCATGTACATGAGAATAATTATTCCACAATCCGTCCTACGGAAATTGAAGAAGGAGAAATGTTATTGTTTGAATGCTTAAAAAAAAGTAGTAGATAAAGAAAATAAATGGTAAAGTATTACAAAGAAGAAAATAAACTGTTGAGCTTACCCATGCTGCATAGGTATATTTTTCATTTCGGTGATCTTCCAGGAGAACCTGCTGGCCGGGAAAATGTCGGGTAGCGACTTTTTCAAGAAAAAGAGGTCAACTTTTGAAAAGCCTTCCTCCTGCGATGTTATTGGCAGGGAATTGTAGTGGAGGAACTTTTCTTCATGCATATCTATACACATTAAATACCAGTGTTCATCTGTACAAATAGGTATGAATATATATCTACACTTTTGGGCAGACTCACGAATATGCTGAAGCTCCGCGGTCACAGTAAAATTATCTTTGCCATATTGTGTTGCCGCTGTAATAAATTTAAGAGAAAACAAAAGCATTAGAAATACATAACAAGTACAAACAAATTAAAATTTCCAAGGTGTGAGCGATAATACCTCGAAAAGTGAAGTGCAAAATATACATTTGAGAAAAATTTGAGGATACTCAATTTGGCGTTTCTTTAGGAAAAAAGTATATGCGTCTATTATTTCGTCGCCAACATAAGCAGAGCCGCATAGTACTCTGTACAACTCTATGACTACCACTGATGTTTGCTCAGCGGCCCAGATTATGGACCTACAACTGAACAGAATGATACAAAGACGATGAATAAGTGTTCTTCGTAAAACTTGAATGTAATAAAAACCTGATTTCGTGAATATTACAACTTATCGAGTGGCAACTTTAGCAAGCTCTCCACGGCCGCGACCTCGTATTCTTCTAGCAAACCCTTACCAACATGAGACTTGAAAAAGGGGGGGAAAAAGGAACATATATCAGAAAATATATTTCAAAAAATTAAAAATTAAAAATTTTGTTTGGTGTTCCTAGGTGTTCGCGGGTGTTCCCAGGTGTTCGCGGGTGTTCGTCGGGTGTTCGCGGATGTTCGCGACACAAGAGAATCTGCAAATTAGATGTCCCCAGGTGCTTGCGGGTGTTCGTCGGGTGTTCGCGGATGTTCGCGGGTGTCCGCGAACATCTGCGAACACCCGACGAACACCCGCGAACACCTGCGAATACCCGCGAGCACATACGATTCGGACGAACACAAGAGAATCTGCAAATTAGATGTACACAGGTGCTCGCGGGTGTTCGTAGGTGTTCGCGGCAGAAAGGGTCGCAGGCGATATATGGTGTTCGCTTTGCTAACACCGGCGAACACCCGCGAACACCCGCTAACACCCGCGAACACCCGCGAACACTTGCTAATATGTGCGAATGGCTGCGAATTTAACATACCAACTTAACAACGTCTACAATACGTTGTTCTTCCTTTAGCTTTGTGAATAATGGAGCAGGCTTTCTCTCGTCGATCGTTATCATCTCTTTTTCAGACTGTCCATTCTTCACATCATTTTTAGGCAAATGAGGGACCTCCGATTTTTCCTCCCCCATCTGCGTATTGATGGCTTCCACAACACTCATAATATCTACATTTGCTGATTGAGATTCTGCGACTACAACCTTTGCAGAACCTTGAGAAGGAATGTCTTCTTTTTTCTTCTTTCTTTCCCATGACCACCTCCACAGACCCAGCTCCTGGAGCAATATCTGCTTTTCTATCCTCCGATTCTTTCTCCTTAATGATCACCCCAGCTGATTCTGCTGCTGGAGGTAGCGAAGAAGATAGAGGAGCGATATCTGCTCCACTTGCTACTGAACCTGTAGGTACAGGAGCGATATCTGCTCCCGTTGCTTCTGAAGCTGTAGGTAGAAGAGGGATATCTGCTCCCGCTGCTGCTAAAGCTGTAGGTAGAGGAGCGATATCTGCTCCCGTTGCTTCTGAAGCTGTAGGTAGAGAGGGATATCTGCTCCCGCTGCTGCTAAAGCTGTAGTAGAAGGAGCGATATCTGCTCCCGTTGCTCTGAAGCGGTAGAGTATCTGCTCCCGGGGTAACGATATCTGCTCCCGTTGCTTCCTTAGCAGTAGAGGAATGCAAATCAGCTCTATAGCTAATTACATAGTTATCTTCTTCCGATTGGCTGGCATCCTCACTTTCCTGTCTCAAGCGGTGTAACAGCTTAGCAACTCCAGCTGTTCTCGTCGTTCTGGGTTTCTTTCGACATAGCAACTCTGGGTTTGAGCGAGGATCGACCAGCATGACGCCATCTCTCTTTCGCGTCTGATACGGTTGGCTGCGGCGAGCTGGGTACCTAGGTCGCCGACTGCGCTCCTTCTTATTATCTTCTTGAGTTTCTGAATGCGACTTAGGATCGGCAATTGTTACTTTGCGAGATGACGCAGGAGTTGTTTTCGCGCTGCTGCGAGGTGGAATAAGATTTCCTTCAACTACTTTCTCCAGCAGCGTCCTAATTCTTTCGACCTCCGTCTTCACATTTACAACTTCGGTCTTCACTTCATCTACAGATTTTTCGAGCATTGCAACTCGCAGTAACAGTTTTGCAGTCATGATTGTTTGATCAGAGAATTTGCCACGCTGGGACCCCTTTCTTTGACGCGGAGGTGGCTTTTCGGGAGACTCTTCACCAGACCCAGCGTGATCTTTTGGCTCGGATCTCTTTCTTTGACGCGGAGGTGGCTTTTCGGGAGACTCTTCACCAGACACGGCGTGATCTTTTGGCTGGGATCTCTTTCTCTGACGTGGAGGTGGCTTTTTGGGAGACTCTTCATCAGACCCAGCGTGATCCTTTGGCTGGAATCCTTCCGATTGCCTTTCCTCTTCAACTTCGACTTTGTTTTCCGTCCCCATGAGGAGAGGAACAGCAACATCTACTTTCCCAACAAAAGATCCTGGTACCAGCCGTTGCTCTTCTTCGGTCAAGACAATATCAGTGCGGAATGATTGGCTGGAGAGAAGCTTAAATTCCTTTTCAGCATTCTTAGCGGTTGTATCTCGCACTCCACTCCATTTATAAAGACGAGGAGAAGCATTCGGCCTTGAAGGAGTCATAGTTATCAACCTCTCGTAAAACCAAGCCTATAAACAATGTGCTTTCAAAACATGTTAAAAGGAATAAAGGTATGAATAATATATTGTACACGGATGTTCGCATGGTGTTCGCAGGTGTTCGCAGGTGTTCGCAGGTGTTCGCAGGTGTTCGCAGGTGTTCGCAGGTGTTCGCGGGTGATCGCGTCTGTTCGCGGGTTGTAATTTGACCTGCGAACACCTGCGAAACCTGCGAACACCTGCGAACACCCGCGAACACCGCGAACATGCGACACGCGAACACCTGCGAACAGCGCGAACACCTGCGAGAACACCGGCGAACACCTGAGTACAAGTGGTGGCGGGTGTTCGCAGGTGTTCGCAGGTGTTACGAGTGGTCGTGTGTGTTCACAGTTACACCGCGACACCCTAGATCACCTGCGAACAACTGCAAACACCTGCGAACACCCGAGAACAACCGAGAACACCTGTGAACGTCTGTGCACAAGTGGTTTGCAGGTGTTGTCAGTTGTTCGTTGGTAAACATCCGATTTCTCGTAGGTGTTCGCGGGTGTTCGCTGCACAAGCTGCGAACACCGGCGAACACCTGCGAACACCCGAAAACACCTGCGAACACCATCCATTAAGTTAAATCAAAGGTAAGTATTGGCAGAAAGATGTTACTAACCGTCAGCAACACTGGACATCCAGTGAGGTAGCCGTGTACTCTTTTGCGGAAGCAGCGTACTCCTTCTATCGTATGACGGTGTATTGCCGAAGGCCAGTCGTATTCTTTTAGGCGGTCCAGGTCATCCACCAGCATCAATAAACTGGCCGGAACTCTTTGTCCGGGCTCAGTGAAAAGAAACGCAGATAATATGTACATTACCCATAATTTAACATACTGTTCCGCTTTTTCCACGTTGTTTCTGATTATCCGCATCTTGTTTGAAATTTCCTCAATTTTGGGGTTGCGGCCTTTGAAGCTTGTTTTTGCGATGGGGATGTCGTTGGTATTCGCTTGATCCTGGTCCATCGATATCACCTCTCCTCTATTGGGCAATCCAAGAAGAATAGCGACGTCTACCGGCGTAAATTCTAACCTAGCGCCGGCGAAGACGAAGAACGAACCCTCCACCCAACGCCTGGCGATTTCGCTTAGTCTTGGACGATCCCCTCCAATGGGTGGTAGCTGCAGAAAATGGAGAAAAGGGTCTGCGCAGCGATTGGAAGATGGTAGTCCTTCAGCGCTAAGCTTTTTTCCTCGTCGTCCGTTGTAAAGTTCTCGAAAAGGTTTCGGGGAAAACACCTCGTTTTTACTGGGATTGCTGGAGACATTTCCGTCGGCGTTGAGGGACGCACAATAGGGCGGCGACTGTGCGGCGGTGGCGATGGAATCGATTTTGAGACACACACACACAGAGAGAGAGAGAGAGAGAGAGAGAGCAAGCGAGAGAGCGCGAGAGAGAGAGAGCAAGCGAGAGAGCTAAGGAGAGAGAGTGAGTGGGTTAGGTCTGGCTGAGCGGTATTCCAAATACCGCTCAGTTTTAACGTTAAGAAGGCGAGGGCATTTTGGTCATTTCACAGCACAACGGGGCGCGATTCACTTAAAATTGAAGAGGGGGGCGCTGTTTGCCAAATACGTGTTAAGGGGGGGCCCGATTTGCCAAATTTGCCTTTTTAAAATTTTATGTTTCTTCTAAATTTGTTAAGATTTCGGACAACTAACATACATATTTATAATACTCATTTAGAAGCGTCTTCAAGAAAAATTTTCACATAAAAATCGTAGTTCTCATTAAGATCTACGATTTTTACGACTACGATTTTTATGTTGAAAGTTTTTTCAAAAAGTATCGCTAGATATATATTATAAACGTTTATGTACACCGAAACACAATATTATTTCGTTTTGAATCCGTTACGTATTTGGAAAGTCCCAAAAAACTCATCTAGAACTATTTTCAGACTAAATTTTCAATATAGAAGTTGTATATTTTATCATAATCTATGATTTTTATATTTAAATTTTTTTTTAAAAATTATCTCTAAATTTATGTTTATACGTTTTTGCTTAACGAAGTACGATTTTATTTTGTTTAAATTTTATTTTTGTTTTAAATTTGATAAGATTTCGGACAACTAAAATACTTATTTAGAAATATGTTTTAAAAAATAATTTCAAAATAAAAGTTATAGATATCATCAGAATTTACGAATTTTATGTTGTACATTATTCCAAAAATTATCTCTAAATATATATTTAATACGTTTGTGTATATCGAAATACAATTTTATTTTGCTTGAAACCATTAGGTATTCGGAAAGTCTGAAAACACTTATTTAAAATAAATTTTTTAAATAAATTTTTAACATGAAAGTTTAATCTCATTAGAATTTACGATTTTTATATTTAAAGTTTTTTAAAAAATTATCTAAATTTATGTTTTATAGTGCATAACAAAATATTATTCATTTTATATTAAAACACATGAAAAATTTAGATCTAATTAAAATGTATCGGTATAACTTTAAAAAATTGGTTTCTTTTATATAATTTTAAATTCTTTAAGATTTTAGAGTCAAAAAATACACATCTAGAAGTATTTTTTTTAAAAAAAATTCAACGCAAAAGTTTTATATTTCATCATAATCTACAATTTTCATATTTAAAGTTTCTATTAAAATTATCTCTACATATATATATATATATTATTATGTTTGTGCGTACTTGAATAGAATTTTTAAGTCTCCTATAATTATGGAACTTCAGGACGCTCATTTATAAATATTTTTTTAAAAAAGTTTGAACATAAAAATTGTAAAACTAATCATAATCAACTTTTATTTGGAAGTTCTTCGAAAAAGTTATTTAGATATATATTTTGATACGTTTGTACATATCGTAATACGATTTTATTTTCTTTTTAAATTTGTTAATAATTCGAAAGATTTTTATTTTTCCTATTCAGAAAACTTATTTAGATATATTTTTAATTAACTTTCAATAGAAAAATTGTTAATTTTTTTTTTCTAATACAACTTTTAATAACTTTCATCATTAAAATTATACAGTTTTTTTTCTGAATATTATTGGATACACAATGATCTATTTTTAGCCGCGGCAGCGTGCGACACAACAGGCTTGAATACATCAAGATCTACGATTTTTATGTTTAAAGTTTTTTCAAAATTATCTCTAGATATATATTTTACACGTTTGTGAATACCGAAATACGATTTTATTTTGTTCTAAATCCGTTATATATTCGAAAAGTCCGAAAACACTCATTTAGAATATTTTTTCAACAAATTTTTATCATGAAAGTTGTATATCTCATCAGAATCTATGATTTTAATGTTAAATTTTTTAAAAATTATATCTAGATGTATATTTTATACGTTTGTACATGCTTAAATATGATATTATGTTAAATATATTTTTTTGAAGTAATTTCTTCGGTTTAACATCTGAGAGATAGAATAAATAACTTATGTCACATAGAAGCAAATTTTAATTATTCACTCTATAAAGTAGAAAATAATGCTCTAAGTTTTGATGTATCTACTTAGAAATATTCACTTAGAAGTATCTTTTAAATAAGCTTTCGACATAAAAATTATACATCTCAACATAATTTACAACTTAAATATTGAAAGTTTTCGCCAACAATAACTCTAAATATATGTTTTACGTTCATGCATATCATAATATATATATATATATATATATATATATATATATATATATATATATATATATATATATATATATTAATCCATTAAAAGTACAAAGCTAATGAAATTTATATATGTATATATATATATGTATATATATATTAATCCATTAAAAGTACAAAGCTAATGAAATTTTGTTTAGAAGTATTATTTTTAAAAATTTAAATATAAAAATTATAAATCATCAGAATTTATGTCTTTAATGTCGAAAATTTATTCAAAAAATATATCTAGATATATATAATATGTTGGTGCGTACCTTATGAATATTTTTTTTGAAAATTTTTGACACAACGAGTATGAATATCATTAAATACAATATGATCTATATTTAGTTGTGACAGTATGATGACACAACATGACCGCGGCAACGCACGGTAAATACCATGCTTGTTTTATCGATACTTAGGCAAACACTTATATCTTGTAAAGCTATGGTGCTGTTAAATTTTAGATATGCTTACATAATTTTGATGTTATAAATTTTTACCTTTCTTATTGCGGGCTGTTTTTAGTAATTCTTTTTTTTTTTTCTTTATGATTCTTCTCTTTTTATAAATTTGTTTATTTATTGATCTATATATATATATATATATATATAAATAGACATGTAATTATTCATATATAATAACACTCTTAAAACTATAATTTGCTACATGTAAATATTTCTGCTAATATTTCGTCTATGTATTACATTTTGTTTTTACAAATAGTATTTTATTTGATTATGTAGCATTTTTAATTATTATATTATTAGTCCAACTAAAATCAAATGACAGAATTTGGCGGGAAATTCCAAAACCGCCCTACTCGTCGACCGCCGCCGCGACGAGCATCGATATTTTCGTCTTCCATGGAGAAATTCGTTGTCCCCCTCCCATCGCCAACCAACAAACCTAGATCCTCTCTCAGGTAACTTTCTCTCTCTACCAAATCCATCTCCATCGATGTCGTAGATTCAAATAAAGCTTTTGCGGATTTAAATCTAAGGTGTCATAGGAACTGAGGTAGAAAGAAATTTCCGTTAATTTATTTATGTTTCCATTATTAACTAGACTATAATTTGATGGATCAATCTTCTATATGGATGTAGAAATCACCGATGGAAACGGAGCTTTCCGGAGCTGGAAGGTCGGATCCGGTCTCAATACCGGCATGAAGCCGCACAACTGCTCCTCCATTCATACTCACAAGTAAGATTTTTTACATCTAATCGTCACCTACATGTACTTTCTACTTCAATTTTCCATCCAAATTTTCAGTTAATTTAGTGATTTTATTGTTGTTAAAAGGTTGGAATGTTCCCTCATCTATACCATATCAATGGGTCTGATGATATGTGTCCAACTCATGTAAGAATCCTGCTCTTAATAGATATGTTTGAGTTTATTGGTTATATATTCATATGTACTTCGATTGTTGTTTATTAGTTAAATCGACTGCATTAAGTTTGGAATTATGGAATTAGATTGCTCGGGTGGCTAATGCTGTCAACCATGAGACTCGAACTTCATTTTTAAGGTTAGCAAGCACCTGCTAGTTATTAGCTTCGGTTGTTGTAAATTTTGATCAGATAGGGTTGTTTGTATGGTAATACCATACGGAACCCTATGAAACAGATATCTAGGGGTATTTTTTCGAAAAATTACCGATATGAAAGTTGTAAAGTTTGACGATATTTACAATTTTTATTTTGAAAGTTTTTCCCAAAAAAAAACTTCTAAATAAATGTTTTGTGGCTCCAAAGTTTCACGGGTATGAAATGGGTTTTAAAATTGTGTTTAAAAAACCGTTAAATTTTGGAGTCCAAAACATATATTTAGAAGTTTTTTTTTTTTTTGAAAAACTTTCAATGAAAATAGTATATCTCATTAAAATTTATAATTTTTATGTTGGAAGTTTTTCAAAAAGATGCCCATAGATATAAAATTTGTTCCATACGCATGTCCATATGGTAATTCCATATGGACAAGCGTATGGGATCACCATTCTTGGTTGTTCTTGTTGTTCTCAACAGGTGATTGAAACACGAAAGTCTTGTTAACTTATTGGTAGTTTTTGTTTGATGTTGAAACCATGGAATTAGATGGGAATAACAGAGGGACTCATCTTGTTGTTAAATTCAAAATTAATGTGAAGCGCTTGCATTAAAGAAAAGGAAGATATGATCTGAGATGCATTTAGTGGCAAAAGCTATCACTTATACTACCTAAAAGGGTAGTTTCTATTTTAATTATGGTGCTGAGTTCCCATAGTTGTCTGTTATCTGAAAGGAATGTCTTATGAGACAGAAGTTCATGGTTAACGCATGATAAGAGCGGACACGCAAGAAAACTAAATATCTCAATTTTACATTTTGATTCTTTATGAGTTTGAGTACATTTTCGCTTGGTGGTTCATCCTTACTTATGCTGCTCATACATGTTTAGAAACCAGATATAAATATCATTGATTCTGCACTTTGAAATCCACCTGTATCGGCTTTAAGAAGTCAAGATTTCTAACCAGCTAGTACAGGATGTTATTACTATTAATGTTTTTTTTTTGCCGCTATGGATATCTTGAAAACAGGAAGGACAATGAAATATCCATGTAATCTAGCCATGAATTCATTTGTGTTGGTATTGTGATGCTGTTTCAGTGTACTCATGCATAAGTTGTTGGGTTTATGGAGCTAAATAGTAGAAATACACCATACCATTTAGTTTTTAAAATATATTAATTAAAACAAACAATGTAAAGCACTAAACAAATAATCGAAGAGTACTTACAAATGCTATCACTTTAAGATACTGCAAATAACCTACAAGATAGTAACACAAAATAGAGAGTAAGGTTAGATAATTCACCGGTCGAGGTGTGCGTAGCACTTGTCCCAATCGAATATATGTCGTCCCGTGCAAGAGTCTCTCTAGTAAATTCGACGGAGATACAACGACCCTTCGGTTTCCGATTTGCACGTTGGAGCCTCTCTCACCCCACCAATTGTTGATCGTAAATCAAATTTAAAGTTTATTTTATTTATTTGTTTATTTATTTATTTATTTTTAATTGCCGAGAAGGATATTTTGGATATTTTACACAAGCTAAATATTCCAGCCAAATCCTTACTGGGATCTCTTTTCCCAGCAAGGATTTGGATGAAATATTTAGCTTGTGTAAATTATCCAAAATATCCTTCTCGGCAATTAAAAATAAATAAATAAATAAATAAAATAAACTTTAAATTTGATTTACGGTCAACATAAGTAGTATTGACAGCTGCTTTTATCTGGTACTGGTACATTAGACAAGGTCGTTGTAGTTCATTTTATTTGTTTTTGGTTGGTTTCAGGGATGGATATTCAGATTTGGAGTTCGACAGTAAGGTAACTGTCTAAAACTATTGTTGAACATAGGCCAGCATGTGATTTACTTATATAATGTGAAATAAATAACTCGGATACCTCTGGTTATTGCAATCTGTATGAAAACCTTTTCTCAACGAAAGTAACTCTTTTTCTTATGCTTCTTATATGGGTTTTCAGTTGTGATGTTTTAAGTTTTAACACGAGTCAGTTATTTGCACTTCACTCTCTTCTGTGTTCTTTTTAAGGTATGGGGTCACTTTAACTTTATTTCGCATGAGATCTGCAAAAATCAACTAATTTGGTAGTCAAAACGGTTAAGGCTTCATATATTTTGATTTGTCACCTATTCCAAAGAAAAGTTATCGATGTGGATGTGTTGCTTTAAACCTTTCCAATGTGATCCAGGTCATATTAAATGCATTAAACAGAGGTATAGATAGAAGTCGGGGTGAGTATTCCGGTCAACCCCAATTAACCCGACCCGAACCGAAAATACCCTACCCGAACTAAAAACTACCAACCCGATCCGAATTACCACAACCCGAACTGATCCTAACCGAAAAAATTTCAGGTTGGTTCGGATCGGATTCGGGTTGACCCGATTTTAAGAATTTTTTTTTAAAGAAAGTAATATTAAGCAACAAAAAAAATAAAATAAAAGACTAACTAATACAAAAAAATAAAAATAACTAGACATAAAATAGACAAGGGTTGGCTCGTGGGGTTCATTAGAGGGTGGGTAGTAGTGTAAAAAAGTAAGTAAATAAGTAAATAATAGAAGAAAAGAAATTCTAGTGTAACCCGACCCGACCTGACCCGACCCGAAATTTTAGAGGCCAACCCGAACCCGAAATGCTTAACCCGAATTACTTAAAATAGCAACCCGATCCGACCCGAACCCGAACCCGAAATTTCACATATTTTTGGGTCGGATCGGTTTGGAAATTCGGGTTGACCCGAATTATGCTCACCCCTAGATAGAAGTTTGTACGTGTAGGTATGTAAAATGTGTTAAGTCTTGAAAGTTGAAACAAAGATCTGAATTGAAATTTGTATGCTTAGTTATGCTTAATGCATATATTATTATATTCAGCACTTGGAAAGATGTAGTTTAACAATGGATTTTTGTTTGAAGTTGCATTCAAAATTGATTGGAGATAATATTCAGTTGTAATCAGATAGACAAATAAGAAGAAACAAATTTTCATGGAAGATATTGTTAGTTTGGCTGTTATTATCATTTTTGTAGGGGATTTATTTGGCAACAGTCACAAAGTCGGGTTGCTTGACCGTGCATGACTTCGAAAGTCTCTATTGTTCCATATATGGTCCCTATTCAGGTAAGGTTTGTCATTTTAGATCACAACCTGGCTTTTGCATTTTCTTCTCAAAGGCACTGTTGCATTATTACTCTCTTTTGGCAAAATTCATCTTTATTCAATCAAGATGTAAGTTTATGGGACTTATTTGGCATCTTGTACTAACTGCTCGACTGTAAAAGTCTTTATTGTTCCACATGTGGTCCCAATTCAGGTAATTATTGTATTTTAGAACACAAACTGGCTACTTATTGCAGTTTCTTCTCAAAGCCACATGACAATTCTTTTCTCGCCAAGTTCATCTTATTAAATCAAGATAGAAGATGAAAAATATAAAAGGTATGCTTTCATTTGGACATAGTTCCTGACTTGTGATCGTAACTCCTTTTGCCTTTGTGGAGTGGCAAACCGAGAAGTAGGAAAAGAATCTAATAAGGAAATTTGGTTCATTCTCTCTAGTTGTTCACTGGCCTTAGAATGTGTCATTGATATCTCTTGGAGTAACCAAACTTGGAAACATGACAACTATATAAGGATAGTGGACTTTGTGGAGTGGCAAACCGAGAAGTAGGAAAAGAATCTAATAAGGAAATTTGGTTCATTCTCTCTTGTTGTTCACTGGTCATAGAATGAGTCATTGATATCTCTTGGAGAAACCAAACTTGGAAACATGACAACTATATAAGGATAGATGGATATGTCTTGTTAATTGACAGAGAAGATAAAAAGATTGATTCTTAGTTGATTGCATGTTGGTAACTGAAGAAACAGCACATTGAACACATTTGTTAAGCTGAACAATCTCAAATCTATCGCTTTTGTAATTGGTTTAACAGAAGTTAAGATGTTTTGAAATTAGTAATTAGCTGTGGGTCCTACAAAAATGTATTTTTGTCCACTATAGTTAAAAGCTTGCTTTTTTGGGTTGTAAAGGGAGGTTTTAGGTTCTTATGGTGATTTTCCTCCAATAAAAGTTGCATAGATGCCTGCCATACTTGTAGTACAATTGGTACTATTTAGTCTTTTGAATGGTTGATTCATGGAGTTACATAGACACATTCCACTAACATTCTGTTACTTTGTATTACTGTATGTACCAATACCAAGAACTTCAGCTATTTATTAAACCCTTCTAGTGTTCTACGTCCAGGTAGGGCTTTGTGTAGATGGCTGCTTCTGCTGTCCCCTGCTGTATGCGTTGCCTACCACTTTCTATAATGCTTGAAATGCATTACTGGATCCTTTAATTCTGTGCATGTATCACTACTGATGATGCACTTTATATGGAAACTGACAACTGTCAGTGAAAAGAGTAATAACTAGGGCTAAGCATTACCAGTTTGAAAAAACCGACCCGACCCTATAAGTCCTAAATTTTTGGTTCGGTTCGGCTTGGTTTTTGTTCAATTTTACATTTGGCAATTCGGGTCTATTCGGTTCCGGTCAGGTCGGTTTCTGTCATTGGGTTCGATTCAGGTCTTACCCTTTTTCACACACACACACACACACACACACACACACACACAAACCCCAATCAGTTTGTGTTAGTATTTCGTGCCAATCTGAATGGACCCGAGCCGACCTGAATTATAATTGGTTTGTCAATTCGCATTGAGATCAAGTTCGGGTCTATATAATTCAGATTCTTCGTTGGCAAGGTCATTTATATTAGTTTGATTGTGCTAATTTATTTTGTTAGTTATAGATGTTACTACTAAAAGAAAATGCCTTATTCATTTAGATCTATGTTAGTTTATGATAATCTATTCTGTGTGGTTGTTCAAGATGAGCGATACTGCTAATGTAACATTTTGCATGAATTCCTTTATCAAAATATCACCATTCATGCGCTTATGAGAGCATTGGTTTTCTACTTAGCAGGTCCGCTGGATGATGAAAAGAAACTTTTGCTTCATCTTCCTACTCAGAGGTCGTTAGATCTTGTTCGTTGGAATAAGACAAACCAAGATGAGGTTTTTGTTTTTGACTCATTCACTAGACTTGCTAGTCAACTTTAAGTTAAAACCCTCTCAGGCCCGCAATCATTGTACTGGTGCTTGCAAGATAGCATCTGAAAGTAAAACAATCCACGGAGACTCAAGCACATACATATTTACATGTACACAGCTGGAGAGATAGTTTAGAGGCTGGCATTGATAGATGCTATTTATTTCCTTAAGCTTAATTCTCATAGTTAATTCTTTATACCGATGCATCATTGCATCTACCATTGTTACTGTAACTATTTACATTTCATAACTCCAAAATTATCAACATAATTTGCATGGATACAATCCTGTCTACCTTGCTTGCCATACTTATGAACTTAAGAACTGTTCAGGTTGCTTGTGCATCAAGACAGAAAAATGAAGTTCTTCTTTATGACATTGGTTATGTGTCATCTGAACCAGTTGCAGTTAAGTGTCTCTTTCTCAGCATAGCAGCTTCTTTCTTGGTTATCTAGAAATTAACTAATTCTAAACGGCACTTTGGTTATTTTACTCTACACAGAAGTTTGTTCATATCCTAATTTCACTTCTTATATACTTTCCATAAACACAAGGGCCTTCAAATACTTGATTTAGATGGTAATTATTACTTGAGTCTCCAATTTTGAGTTTGGAGGCCATAGTGATAAGATTTACAAACTTTTGAAAGTATAGTTTACCGCAGCTATCATGGATCTTTTGGTAAACAGTTTTCTGTTGCACAATAATCCCATTCGCTCTCTGCAGTTACCTCCTTTATAACAATGGCCTTCTTGACATTGATACCTATTCAGGTGTTCGAGAGGAGAAAATCTAGACTTTCAAGACAAAGTTCTGAAGGTCATCATGGTTTCTCTGATGTTGCTTTTCCTTTGTGTGACAAGTCGAGGTACACCAATGCATATATATAACCAATAAACTAATCCACGTTGTCTTTTTCCTTTTGATGGAAACTTGTGTATAGTGTTGCAGTCTGCTCTCTGCAGTGCCTTGCATCTGCCTCTTTTTCCTTTATTTGGCTGTTTGTAAAATTCCTATACTGGTGTTTTAAGAAGTTCCTTATGTTTAGCTACCCGTTTATGTGGTTGCGTATAATGAATAATGAAAGTAAAATTTTAGTATTTGGGGGGGGGGGGGGGGGGGGTGTAAGTTCATTTCTAACAGAACATGCTGACAAGCCGTTGCATAATTCTTCTTACTGAATAACCAAGTAACAGGAAAGAATCACTATGGTTGTTAATGAGTACAAAACCGTTATAAATGATGTCAAGAAAAGATTAATTGTTTATATTCATGGTCGTGGTCCAGGTTATTTTGTCTTTCTGATTGTTTTGATTTGATCGTCTGGGCTACAAGAAGTGGCAGTTTAGTTACTATTGGCTTTTAAGTTTGTTGTCGGTAAACATAATTTAGTTCGCTTTTTTTTGTTGCATCTTGGGCGTAGGCTGCACTGGTAAGCAACAAGGTTATGCCTGTCTGACTCTTGAGGATTGCAAAAGCAGGAATCCAGGCTGCAAATTTTCAGAGAAAATCTTAGCTTCTTACAGTTTAGATGTTGCATTTTATGATTATGCCTTTTGTATGCCTTCACAAGATGACGTCATTACAAATTACTGCTATGACCCTAAGGATATCTGGCCTAAAGAAAAGCAACCTGTGACTGTTCCTTAAGCAAGGAAATTAAGCCATACTGCAGAGTTTGCCTCTGAAACAAAGTATGCTGTAATTATTGTTGTCCAAGTATGTTTTGATAACTACACCTTTATATGCCAAAAGAAATGAATGTTCCTTTTTGTTGTTACTTTCGAATACTTTTTACTTGTTAACATGTCCTTGTTTGTCCTTCTACCATAGGTTTCTTGCGTCTGGTTTAGATGGTGATGTACACATATGGGATAGGCGAGCTAGTAAAGCTCCATGTGTCGAGCTCCCTACTATGCAAAGCCAACTCAACAGCCTCCAATTGGATACAGAAGACAGAGTAAGAAATGGACATGTGACCGTGAATGTTTTAAGAGAGGATAATTAGTTATATTTTAGAGATTTCGACTCTCTTTATTTCTTAGATTTGTTACCGTACCTCATCCTACTTCTAGTAACTCAATCTGCTTTAGCAATACACCATTCTTATCAGGCAGGCTCAATGGCTTGAATTTGTTGATGCCTTAGCAGCAAACTATAATAGTTCATGATAGCATAACATACAGTACAAGAGATATGATGGTGGTAACCTGTATTATTAGGTGATACTTATATGTTTAAATTTAAACCAAGTATTGTTTGTTTCATACAATCCATGATATTGAGTAGGATTTTCTGGTTCCAGTTTGCTATTTCATGTTTTCATGTCTGCTAATTTTGTGGAGGACATAGGTCTTTGTACATATCCAGGTTAGTTTGGTTTCTTTGATAGGTAGCATCTACACCAGCAGGCCAGTTTCGTCTGCAGGCAAATCAACATGGTCTTAGGCTGCTAACAACCTTGAATGTCATTTTTGTTATGATCTCCTTGGCCGAAGAAAAGGTCTTTAAGTTCCATAAGGAGAGGTTATTACTTGAATTTGTAACTATCTTGAATCTTTCATTGTATTAGAATTTTAAGTTACCTCTTCTCTAGATTCCTTCCACATAGAAAATTGGTCATCTTTGTCATCTTTATAGTAGATCATTTTTGGCGCAAGCAGCAATGGCTTCATTTATTCTTGGGATCTTCGTGGAGGGAGGACGTCCCTTGCTTTTCAAAGTAATAACCAAGTAGGGATTTTTAAACTTTTTGAATACGTTCTTGCTTACTTTCCTTTTATTGTATTTTCTTTTTTATATTTGTAGTGCATAATTTCTTCAAGCATTGCATTAGCTTCCACTTTAATGGTATATCGTTTAGTAGACACTGGCTATTTTGTAGATGTAGCAGTATGATTTGCTGTTATCAGAATTCTATAAGCTCACAATACATGAATTGTCAAGTCATCAAAGTTTGGCCTACTAATTGAATTGCAATCGAAATTCCATGTTCTAGATTATGAAGACTAAAGGCCATTAATATTTGTATGTTAAAGTAAGTGATTAATTTACTTTTTATCATTTCAACTTTGCTTTCAGGTGTTGGTAGTGTGGCTGGTATAAGTCCTAAGTGTTTCATTTATTTCCACAAAAGACGTAATGGTTGTTAACCTGTTGGGTGGGAGGATCCGAGGATGCTTGTACGTTCAGCAGTCATATGCTGTGTGGTTCTATCCATTATATGTTTAACAACATGTTATTTTAATGTTCTTTACAAATTGTTGTTGAGATTAAAGCGAAAGCTGCATTTAGTTAATTTAACAACTCATAAATGTTAGAAAGCTAAATAAAAAAGAAAAACTACTTTAACATGGATGGCGTTTGTAACTAAAGTTGTGCAATGAGATTCACACTTCAAATGCTGGATTCTAGGGCAAACCTGTTTGCTTAATCTACGGATAACTATTTGAGAATTCATTGAAGAACTTAATTGCAAACTGATTTAACTTGAAAGTTTTATTAGAATATAGGATAATGTCCTTTGCTGAGAAGCATTTAGGTGATATCATGAAAGGTTTAACCTTTATAAAGTAAATTTCTACTAGTACTTTGAAAGTTTTCTTTGTACATTACAAGTTACTTGAATTTGGATTCTAGGTGCACTACCCTCTTTTGTTATCCGTGAAGGTGTCGTCTTTGCTGGACAGAATTCCATCACTGAAGGTATATGGAAAATAATGGTTTATGTTACTTTCTTTTGTATTCAATATGGCACATGTAAGTAACATGGCGCATGCATGTGTCTTCAAGCTTTTTACTAGTATGCCCCTACCTTCCAGGCACAGGCAAAAATTTTTCCAAGGGAAATCTTTTCGATTCGTTTCAATCCTTCTTGCCCTTATCAGTTAGCATTTCATCTTGGTGATGGCTGGTATGTTATCGAGAACATTTATTGTTATTTATCTTTAATTCTTGGAAATAGTTGATAGTCCCTTGAGAATTTATATTTCAGATGAAAAGAAAGAAGTTCATCAATAGAGTTATATATGGCATTAATTTTGTTATACCTTTGTTTTCATTTATCATTCTATATCATCATAGGCTCACCAATCTATTTGTTTGATACAAATTGGTTTTACAGGTCCGGGGTACTGAATGTAAACACCTGGAATATAACACACATCCACTGCCCTCCTCCTCCCTGGGTGTAAGTGATGTACTTAAATCTGTGTGTAAATTGTACGAATCCATCAATTGTTCTTAATTTTCTACCTGTTAAATAGGGATGGCATGGATATAGCGGATAGTCATTCATTGATCAAGAAACCAGCTTGGCTTCCCACATGCTCGGTAAGACAAGTATACTTTTGGTTAGTAAATGCCAAGTTAATATGAGAGTCTGTTGTCATTGAGAAGATTACTGTAGTTGGGCTTTTCTTGTCTCACTAAATGGAAAACTAATAGTAGTTATAGTGCTGATTGCCCTTGAAGTTTTCTCAGGTTCATTTGTAGATCATTATATCATGGAAATGTAGGAACCTTACGAATCCTACTTCGCAGGATGCAAACATGAGTTACAGACCAACTCATTAGTTTGACATCAGGTCGTGGTAGTCAAAGTTTAACTATATTTTGATTTCCTCAGTTTAGTTACAACAATGCTGACTCTTTGAAACTGGAAATTGGGATTCGTCCTATCAATTTGTCCCTAAATTTGGAATTCCTGCCATTTGATTCTACTTGTTCACAGTTCCACTTAATATTTATTGAAAAACAGTTAGAACCTAGTAAAGACCTGCCGTCTCCAAATACAACATGCATTTGTGCATACACAACATCAGGAAATGGATGTGAATCCATGATTTAGAACAACAACAATGAAGCCATTCCATGTAGGTGGATCAGTTGAATTTGTACTTACACGCCATTGTACTCTACTTGGAGCCATGACTTTATTAATTCAAATAAGTAAAGAGAATTTTTCAGAGCTTACGGTCAACTCTTCTTGGTGCTCTCCTATGTACCACTCTTTATAGGGGTCATTACCAGCACGTCACATCTAATTGGTGTATCAGTTGATCTCATTCACATGTCCAAACCACATCTAGCGGTTTTCTCTCATTTCTCTCTATCAGCACTACACTAATTTTCTTGCTAATCACTCTCTTTCTTGTTGTACTCTTGTCTTCACAAATCCTCTTTAGCAAACTCATTTTTGGCACAAATGGATTCTACATCTGCATGTGTTCGCAGCCCAAAACGCTAGCTTATCACAATCCTATAAAACTTCCCTTCAATTTCACGGTATATTGCGGAATCACAAGACTAGATGTGCTTCTCCATTTTTTCCATCTCACTTGTATCCTTGTGTGGTAACAATCCTACTTGTGTCTTGCAAATTTACGATTAGAGAGGCCTATAAATTCTTCATAGATGCAAAGCATGTACTTGAAGTATTATCTCAAGGTCTCATCAAGAATATATCTATGTCTTCATGTTTGTGATGTTCTAATCTATTATCTAGTTTAGCAATAGGAAGTGATTTGCCCATTGATATGATTTCAAGAATGCTATTTTGTTTTTGTTTTTTCCAGGTGTTTGCAGTTGGCTCTTCCTCAAGCAACGGGATATACCTCTTAGATTTTTATCCTGACGTATCATCACCATGCCATGTTGAGTTTGAGTAAGTTTTAACCACTTTGCCTATCGCTATTTCAGTGTCAGATTAAGTAAATCCGGGTCCTTTAGACCACAGCATTATCTACTCGATCCTTTAGACAACTAACTATATAAATGTACTTTTAGCTTGGTCATATCTGTTATATGGGATGTAGCAATGCTTATGTATGATTTCTTCTTCCTCCAAATCTTGTTTCTCATGCTTAACACATTATTTTTGTTTTTTTTTTTTTTTTTTTTGTTATCTGCAGTGATGGTCAATTTGACATCTCTGATGAAAGTGGAAGGCAACTGCGCAACAAATTTATACCTGCATCACAGAGTGTTGTAGTTTGCGCTGCTCATCCTCTAAACGGAACTGTCATAGCTGGAACGAAGGTTTGCACCCATCTGTTTCACTTAACACTTAATAGAAAACAACCTAAATAGAGTTCTTCATTTCCTTTGCTTAGTATGCACTTAACTTTTTGAAGGTTTAAATAACTTTGATGTTTTACTTTGCTTGGGATGTGCCTACTTGTTTCCTTAATTTTGTTTTTTTTTTCCCGTTCTTTAACCGTAAATTACGTTTTTATGCTTCTGTATACGGTTGACCCTACATGCCCACCATTTTTAACATTTCGTGCTTTAAAAGATCTTCCGGCGCCCCAGTGTTACTCTTTGTCGTGGTAACTTAAGTATAAATTGCTGATGTCTGAATTCAGGACGCTTCTCTAATGGTGCTGTCCCAAAACCGCAATCCCTCAGCAGAATCGGCTCCGCAGAAACCACAATCCCTTGGTGGAATTGAGTTGCTGTGAATGAAGGTTGTCTATCGACTGATGCTGTTCTTAAGCATCAACCTGGATCAACCAAAAGAAGAACACAAAGCTAGAACAGATTATAGATATCATACCCTGAACTTGTCAATGATACTTTCAAGTTTGTCTCAAAGGAGATATTTATTTTTTCCCCTGTTTCTGAAAGCTTACTTAAAGGTAGGAATTATAACAATCAGCATTGCTGATGTTAATGGAACCAAAAAAAAGAGAGGTGAGCTGGCTGTTTGTTGGTGCTTATTCATGTTTTCTTCTGCTATATCATTGTATATAATTCTGTTTAAACTTTTGGGTTTTTTTTTCTAAATGTTATGCAAACTCACATTCAGTTTCTTCTCTTCTGTTTTCCCTACTGTGCTGTTTTTTTCTTTTTCTTTTTTAAATTTTTTTTTTTCTTTTAATAAGGACTGATTCTTTTTCTTGCAATAAGGCACTGACTGACGGTAACTTTTCCTTGAAAAATCTGGTGTCCCAACCTCACTTTGTAGCCAAAGAGGACTACTAGAAAATTCGTCGAATGCTCGTCCTCTTGTACAGATTTGAGCTCCAAATTGTTTTGAACTGGCATTGGGAGCGTGTTTTGAATTAGTCCAGTTCCCTAACTGCACTAGCTCCCGATTTACTTGTGCTTCTTACATTGTAGAAACCATCCGATTGGATCGTTTCTGCGGAAGGCATCTGAATTTGCTTGGGTCCACTACGCCTGCAACCTCAATGCCTGCCGACATTGATAGCTTGTCTTAGGGGTTGTTTATGTGGAAGAAAAGAGAACTGATGTGAGATGAGCCTCTGGGACCTAAAACACGGTCTGCCAAAACAAATCAAAAGAAGGCCCAGCCTATTTTGGCCGCACCAGTCGAGATCGACGAAATCTACTTCATGATAAGTAGGCTTTGTAAAGTCTATCAGAAGAATAATCGTGGCATCATACCTCATAGCAGGATCTCTAAGCTGTTTCATTCGTGGGCAAACGCCACTCCTGTCTCCTATGAGGATACACGCCCTTGCACATCCACGTTGAGAAATTGCGTTGTTGCGGCTACCCTTCTGACCAACCGACAGTCGCCATGCTGGAAAAAGCTTCAGGTGAATTAGAATAGCAGGAGAGCAGGTCAACATGGTACTTGCCCGACTCCCGACCTTCCTCATGTATGTATGTAATGCACAAAGTTAATAAGGGAGGGTCGGAGGAAGCCGTATCTACAGCACCATGACAACACATAAGCATGAATTCAACCTACAAGAGATAAAGCACACATTCAGAAAGACTCCAAGTGAAGAAGAGAAGAACTTTTTTTTTTTTTGTAATTTCTCAGACGTAGTTTGTTGACTCAGCTGTCATCTTTCTCATAACTCTCACCAATCTTGTAACTGCTATTAATGGAGTTCTCATTTATTATTGTCGTGAACGTCGGACCAAGGAATGACCCACGCGAATCTTTGTGTCCTACAATTACGAACACATTCAATCCCTCTTATTGGCATGCTAAAGGTGATGGGGCCCAATTGGGGTAACGGGCCTCATCATTTGTCAAACACCTTAACACATGAAACATCACCTTTCTCGACAAAAGATCTTCAACTCTATTGTAAAACATCATGATTTCCGACTCTCAACACACTGGAGGATCTTACCGCTCCAACACTACGAGAGCACGAACGTATTGCATGACAATTACTCTTCGCATAGCTTCCGTGATGGCCTTTCAGTTGCACTAGAACATGCCAACGCCACTCACGACGACGACCATGTATACGAGTTGTAGCTCTGGTTAGAAGTATTCTAGGAGGAAAAGGAACATATCACTTACAAGTACGGCAAGGCCCAAAAGGCCAAGAATGATTTCTCTGCACGAAGAAACTGCTAAAACGCCCGCTACCTCCACTACTGACAAAGAAACCCAACCTTTTGCAGGGCGGAGAGAACTAGGAAGCGTATAGTAAGAAGACTGGCACGGGCTCTTGTAAAACGCCAGTAGTGCTAATCGTGACTTGGGTGTATAATGCTTGGAGTGCATGGCGAAGCACAAAGCAATAACAAAGTGACATGACACTATAAGCGGTAAAATAAAAGTTTGCCCCGTAACCAGCAAGTCTTTGAAACGATTAAGAATACCCCTCCAAGCCAAATGCAGAGTAAACGGGTACAACAAGTCGAGAATGATAGTGATCTTAAAAAACACGTTGAAATCACATCCTCTTGATAACCCAACAATAGCACGCCAGTTGCGGGTCTGCTCCCTATATACAAGAACACGCCCTCATTGTTTGTACAAGCCATTATGAATGCATATCTTCTAACAAAAAAAAAAAAAAACCTCTCAATTTAAAGCCCTTCAATGGAAGACTTTTCGGATATCTGGAATTATAAGCAAGAAATGTCATATTGTTGGGAAGGAGGTTCTCCTCAGTTACTGAGTAAGCAACGAATTGGTATGGTAGCCTCACTCCTGGCTTCATCTCGTACTATTTTGGCATAACAAAGTTAGTTAAGAGGTGTGCGCTTGCCAGTACCTCATGCATGTCACTCATGTCCTGGCGAAACTTCATCCACGATGTCTGGACGATGGCCTTTCGCCACTAGGCAGAGAAACTTCCTCACTGTTGCCGTCGAACCAAATGGTTCGTGACCAAGACGCTTGCCACGAACATAAAAAGCGCTCGTTGGGGATTGATATGGTGAAATATCCTGTGCCGGTTCGGCAACTTGCGTCTTAATCACTTACACCGTTCTCCAGTTCATTAGGGCTTGTTTGCGGATGAATACTCTTGCTTGACATCTAACACAACGTTCTCCTTTGTCTATTACCATCAAACCAACAGACAGGTGGAGATCTCCCACAACATGAGCCTAGATGGCATGAAGAAGAGCCTATACATACTGCTAGAAGTCGGCCAAATATTTTTTCATACGTCCTTTATTCCTATCAGACCACTCTTAAGAGAGCCGCTAGAGAGTCTCCCTTTGCTTGTAGGCTTACAAGCAACGGGTCGTAGTTTTCCAGGAGCCTAAGTATCCCTCTAAAGCTTAAGTGTGAGTGACCTCGTCCTCCGCTAGAGACAAGTTCAGGCCAGAAGATGGGGAAACTCCTAAGTACAGATATACTACAAGTAAAAGCCGACAATCTTTCTTATCAAAATTTTTTCTAATTTATAAAATGTATGGAACAAGACCGTCCAAACAAAGACTAACCCCTCACTACACAAGCAGGCTATGGTCGGCGGCCGAACCCTACGCTCTCTTGGGCATATTATATGTTCTCTCCCTGAAGAGTTATAATCCCATCTTACGTAAGCCTCTAGGACGAATAACCTCTCTCTTCAAAGATAATTGAATATCTACCCCAACCGCCATGTGATATCTTGTCTCTCTCACTAAAGAGTTGTAATATGAGCACTCCAAAGCAGTACGGACACTGCCCAAACAAAGGGAACCATACAACATTGTACCAGAGCCTATGATCAGCGGCAGAGCCCATATGCTCCCAAAAAGGCACATGGCCTCTTTCTAAAGAGTTATAAATCCGGAAAAAAAAAAAGAGGTTTTATGTGCCGTGCTAAGCAGAGTTTCAATAAATCCGAAATTCGAGATATACTGACTGTATCAATCTGCATTTTTAAAAAGTTTTTAAATATTAAAAAAAATGTAATTGCACATGGGCTTGCACTTACCAACCCATGTTTAGCTATTTAGCTTTAATTAAAAGATGCCTCTGTAGGGGCAGCTCTAATTTAAAAAAAAGAAAACAAATATAGGGAGAGAGAGCTCTTCTTCCTTACGAGGAAGAAGAGAAAATTTTAAGGAGAGAGAGAAAGGAGCTTAAGAAGAGAGAGAGAGAGAGAGAGAGAGAGAGAGAGAGAGAGAGAGAGAGAGAGAGAGAGAGAGAGAGAGAGAGAGAGAGAGAGAGAGAGAGAGAGAGAGAGAGATTTAGGTGCACGGTACCGACGGTAGCGGCATATCCCACGGCTCTTCCTCTTCTCTTTTTATCTTTTTTTTTTTTTTATGAAGGCACGGTATCGACACCATGCGTGCCGCCCGGCACCGAAACCCTGCTCTAAAGCAATATAGACGCTCAAATAATATGGCTCATTAGCATAATAGAATCACCAAACAAAAATAAACCCCATAGCATTGCGCCAGTAGGATGTGGTTTCAAGCGAGCTCTATGCTCTCCAAGCTGCGTGGTCTCTCTCATTGAAGAGTTGCACCAATTGCCCAAGGCTCTGCGATAAACGGTATCTCTTGAAAGAGTTGCAAAAATACCGTCTGAGCCTATGAAATATCCAATATCTCTCTAAGAAAGGTTGTAAAAGCCATGATATCCCAAGCAACACTTAATGATGGATTCGCACTGCCCAAAAAAAAAAAAACCTACTTCTCTATATATGACGTTGCGGCAGTTGCAAATGAGCAACATCGCAAATAAAAAGCTCCGCTGGTCAAAAATCCGCATAAAGTTCTCCCAGCCAGACGCGGTCCAACCCAACCTCTAGATTGGGAGGGAGCCTTTTTGAAATTTGTACAAGCCCTCTCAACTCGATGCAAATCCAACTGGATCAGGACTAAGGAGATGTGGCACTTCTAATATTTGTACAACTTCTACCAGCTCTAGGCGGGTCAAACCAAACTCCAGGACTAGGAGGGGGATCACCATTCTTCAAATAGGTATTTACAATGCGCCCATCTGACACACCATCTCCATCTTCGTAAAGCCTCCTGGCTCATCAATGGTCACACCACATCATCGGCTTGGCACGGGGGCCATTGCTTTTCCATCCACCTAGCTCTTCCTATCTCTGCATAGATACCAACAACTCCAGCTTGGAGGGGGCCACCCTCTCTAGTATAATCTTTTGAAAAAAAAGATTGCAAACAATAATAATAACAATAATGAGTGATGGTGGAAATTTTTTTCTTCTTTACATATGCATATGTGAAAGACCGGTGGCCCATATACATCATCAAATGGGGCCGGAAACAAAATGCCCTTATCCCAAAATAAAGAAAAGCAAATACAACCAAAGAAACAAAACAACTACAAAAGTGGGGAAGTCACATCTCCACGTGTTGCCACCTGAAAAATAAGAAAAATGAACAACTCTAAGACAGAGTGGCCTGAGGAGAAGTTATTAGGTGCGCAAAAAAGTTTATCTGTCGGCAGTGCAGTAGAAAAAAAAAAAAAATTTAGAATTATTTCTACAAAAAAATTATTTAAAAGTTATATATTTTTTATATTTAAAATTTTTTCAAAAATTTTTTCAAATAGATATTTAGAAACTCCAAAAATTAACGGGCATTAAAACAGTTTTAAATTCCACTTCAAATCAAATCCGTTAATTTTTAGAGTTTCAAAACACCTGTTTAGTATTTTTTTAAAAAAAATTAAATATAAAAGTTGTAAATTTTACTAAAATCTATAATTTTAATTTTTAAATTTTTTTTAAAAAAATAATTTTAAATATTTTTTTTTACTGTGCCGCATAGGTGAACTTATCTGCGCGACATACAGATTAAAATTTGCCTGGCCAGTGGGAACATTGCTAAGGGCTCTCACCTACTTAGCCTTACATGTAACATGATTAACAGTGCATATCTATAATTTTTAACGGTCCAAATCTACCTTGTACAAATGTATGCCAAAGTTTACTGTACACCGACAGTGATTTTGAGGTTAAATTTAGTACAAAGGTATAATCCGCCTCACACTAATAATTAAGTTAGATAGAATATTTTTCATGAAAATTAATGGACTTCTTCTTGAAGAAAGTTCAGAAATATTATATTTTAATAAAGTATTAATTTAATGATTCGTTTTAGGCTGTAGTTGATCTCGGAAGCAATGTGGTAATAAATACTTAACTAAAGAGAAGTCAAAAGGTGTTATTGGGAACATCAGTTGTGCACTATACTCTTTCAAAGCAGAGCACTCGACACACTCATTTGCTGCATCAGAACAGTGGAATAAAGCAACAGCAACCACCAACCATTCGTATATAATATATTCTAATATATTTATGTATATATTCATCAGTTATATTATATTTTATTATATAATTATTCTTCTCACTGCTGGCTATATCTTTAGGGATAATTGTGTATCCGCCTCTCATTTTAAAATTCTATACAAGTTAGCATATAAATTTAAAATTTTTATTGAATCCATTTATATTTTGAAATTTGTACTATGATATTTTTATTATTATAAAATTGTTTTTGGAGAATATATAAATATAAAAAATTAAATTTAATATAATAATTTATTTTATTTATAAAAAACTATTTTTAAATAAAATTTTTGGACGTGAAGGATGACAGATTTGAAATAAGAAGGTTATTTGTAGGAATGGGCTGATATGTAAATTTTGCATGTTATTATGAGCAATCGTGGTGGCAATGATCGGCAGGCCCCCTATTCAAATTCAGCCCCCGCTATCCGATCCGCGGGGGCTCAAAAAACGAGACAATTTAATACTTCGGTTTCGGTCAATTTTTTGAAAAAATTTTTAACATGAAAGTTGTAGGTTTTGACGAGATCTACAATTTTCATTTTGAAAGTTTTTCCAAAAAATACTTTTAAATTGATGTTTTGGAGGTCGGAAGTTTAACGGGTTCTGAAATGTCACGTCAAAATCCGTTAAGCTTTGGAACTTCAAAATACCTATTTAGAAGTATTTTTTGGAAAAACTTCCAACATGAAAGTTGTAGATCTCGTCAAAATCTACAACTTTTATGTTGAAAGTTTTTCAAAAAAATACTAATATAATAGTCAAAACGGAAATACATATTTTACGAGAGAGGGACATAAAGAGTAACCAGAGGCTGAATCGGAAGAGGTTTCCGGTCAAGGGGCTGGGGAGACATTATCCCTTTGCATTTTTCTATACGCTGAGTCTTATGCCTTCTGTCGGCGAGTTCGTGATGGCGCAAATGTAAATATCATCCAAATTTAAAGAGGACAATTATATTTTAGCCCCCATAATTTATAATTTGCATTTCAACCATCCGAAACGGCGATGGTGTATTCGCACGCCTCCACGTGGCACGTTTCATATTTTGGAGACTAAAACGTGCAACTGTTGAAAATAACGCGGCTGAAATGCATTTATCCTATTCAAACGAAACTTTGATTACAACCACATTTTTATGCAAGTACATATTTTTATGCACAGTCAGTACATATCTTTTTTATTTTACTTGGCTTTTATAGATATCTTCTATCAGTTATCAACACTTTATATTTCAGTAAATTATATATTATATATTTTTACTATATATATTATAATTAATTTTTTTGTTATTATCGAAATATTTAGTTATTTTAAAAATAAAATTATACGGATCGATACGATCGTTACGGTACAATTGTCTTGGTTGATATATTTTAAAATTTTAGATTTACCAAAATTTAGTTAGGCAATTTCACGAAAAACCTTAGTTACAATACTATGGAGGCCACTTGACCTACATATTTGGATATGAAGGGTCATACCTGCTATACTGTGTATGAGATTCTTAATCTATGTTGTAATTTGCTTGCGAATACGTGGTCGTCGAGTGTCAAACCAATATTATGATCTTCATGATGATCATATCTCTCTGCAGGTCTACTAGAGATGCTTATAATAATCGTCTTTATCTCCAGTTTATATGAGGACGTGAGCAAGCAAAAAGAGGATATTTGTATTTAATCCGGAGCCTCCTAAATCTCGGTTTATAAAAAAAAAAAAAAAATATTATTATGTTTTTCACTTTTAATGAATTTCTGTCGATGGTTGTGTATATTCGTGTGATTACTTGTGTTTCTTTGTAGCTACATCTGTTTTCGATATCTAATTACATTGATCAAAACCCTGCTTAATAAAGACCATCCGGAGTTTCGAATTAATCTTGTAATGTATTATATATTAAAATATATATAATATATATTTTAATAAATAATATATAGTTTAAATTATATCAGAATTATTAGAATTCTATTTATTGATGAATGATACTTTGAATTTACTATAAGAACTCATGTGTCTCAAAGTGGATGAAAGTGCATCGCAGAGGGGACCAGAAGCTCCATGTTTGGAAGCTTTTGGACTTCTTCTTTTGTTTGTTCTCTAGATTTTCTTTTTTCTTTTTTTTTTTTAAACCTGAGCTGGGTTAGGTAAAATTATGGTTACTTATGATCTGTTGGTGGGTAAAACTAAGTAAACTATGTAGATTTTTTAATTAAAAAAATATTTTTATTAATTTAATTTTTAAAATTAAAAAAATAATTTGAAGATCTAAAATCATATCGTTATTTTAAATAATGCCATTTGTCAACAGAACAGTAAGTGAGGTATGCGACAAAGGCGTTGTTTATAGAGATTCGATTTTAGATTTACATAGTTATTTTTGAATTTTAAAAATATAAATACTAATTAAAATAATTTTAAATTTTAAACAAATAAGTAGTATCATGCAATTTAACAATGCTCATAATTACAGTGAAGTGACTTTAGATAATGTACTTTGTATAATGTGCCATTTTTAATTGGAAGAGACAATATTAGATCAGGCTAATTATCGTAATCTGCTTATATAAAGTACCATTATTGTTTAGACAATAACAAGCATTTGTTACTGCGCATTGCCGCGGTCATATTGTGTTATCATACTGTCGCGGCTAAATATAAATCATATTATATTTAATAATACTAATATTTGTTATGTCAAAAATTTTCAAAAAAAATATTCATAAGGTAAAAACCAAATAATATATATCTAGATATATTTTTTGGATAAATTTTCAACTTAAAAAATGTAGATATGATAGTTTATATTTTTTATATTAAAATTTTTTAAAAATAATATTTCTTAACAAAATTTTATTGACTTTGCACTTTTAATAGATTAAAAAATAAAAAATTATTTTATGGCATGTATGAACGTAAGAAGATATATTTAAAAATATTGTTGACGAAAACTTTTAATATTTAAGTTGTAAATTCTGTTACGTTGTATAATTTTTATATCAAAAACTTCTTTAAAAGATACTTAGAAAAGACTTGAGAAATAAAAAATGTGTTCATTAGACAAAAAATCATCACTAAATGAGACATAAATCTCTTAATTGATGCTCAACAAATGTACGACCATCAAGCTTTTTGCACCCGCACGTTGCCTCAGTCATTGACATTTTTTATATTTATATAGTTAAAAATAATATTAAATTAAAAATTATATTAATATTTAAAAATTTTCTGAAGAAATGATATTAAGTTGAAAATTTTGAATAAAAATTAAATTTAAAAATTAAAATATGATATTTTTACTGATATGGAGTAGTGTAATTTTATAATTTATAAAAAAGACTTGAAAAAAAATGTCCATTAGACAAAAAATTATCACTGGAAGAGACAAATATTCAAATACAATATTCATAATTATATGGCCTTATATTGAAATTAAAGAACCACACCCATCAAACGGTATTAAAATTTTAGAAGGAAAAAAGAATAAAACTGAAATGTAGCATGTTCTTTACAAATTAGTAAGACAAGATTCACCTAGCGTCCATAATTTAAAATTCGTTACAATTTAGAAAATCCAAAATATTTATTAAAAGTATTTTTTTGAAAAAACTTTAAAAATAAAAGTTGTAGATCGCATTTAAATCTCCAACTTTTATATTAAAAGTTTCTAATTATTTTGGCCTCTTGGATTCCAAATTTTAACGGATTTTAAAAGTAGTTTAAAATCCGTTTCAAATTAATCCTTGACATTTTGGAATCCCAAAATCTTTATTTAAAAGTATTTTTAAAAAAAAACTTTCAGTATAAAAGTTTTATATCTCATCTAAATCTATAATTTTTATATTAGAATTTTCTTAAAAAAAAAAAAAAAAAAAAAAAAAAAAAAAACACTGCTTGTTTATTGTTTATTGTTCAGTGAACAGTAAACACTGTAGCAAAGCGGGGTTGTTTTAGTATATAGTATAATACCATAGTATAGTATTTATATTCTTATTGAGTGGAGATTACATAATTCTTAAGGAGATGTATAGATCCGTCATTTTTCTATAATCTCAGATGATCTTGATGTAATCAAAATTTTATACTATATATTAGAAAGATATATTACATATATTCTGATACATAATATATAATTTTAATTATATTATAAATTTTGATAGTCTAGATAAATAATAATATTTTTATTTATTTAAAATTAATAGTCAAAACTTCTTATTTGATTAAATAGTTGAAGAGAAGTATTATTATTTTTGGGATATTAATATTAAAACTATCTTGAAAAGAACTATGACTATGCGATGTATCTTGGGAGGTAAAACTGGTTATTTATAATGTATTTTCAGCATAAATAGTAGCTGATTTATACTGTCTAATTAGTTCTGAATTAGAAGATTTTTGTTAAGTGTTTGGGCTACAAATTCTCCTAATAATTAGATCTGGGACTGCTGAATTCACGAGTTAGAATTCTATTGATGCAATTTAATGATATTAATAATAATAACGTAATATTATCACTAATAATTTTTTTAAAAATAATTGTTGCTTACTGATATTACCACTAATATCTAATTCTAGTTCATGCTAATAGGTGCTATTTATTATTATTAACAGTACTAATATGTTTAGTAAGTTATTAATATTGAGCCCTGTAAATTGATCATCAATATAATATTAAGAAGATATTTAGGTCACTATTATAAATAATTGCTAATGAATATTAGTATTAGAGAATTAATTACTAACTTTTTAACTCACACAAATGTTTAATTTGAAATAATAACAAACTATTACTCATTCTAAATTTACCAATTCTCCATCTTTTTTCCTTGGTTCCTTAAAGAAATTTATTTTCTCACCTTTATCATTCTTCAAAAGATCTTGTATATACTATTTTTTGTGTTATCTAAGAGATTCAATATTTATACAATCCCATATATTTTTCTTTGCGGAACTTACTAGCAGATTTTCTGATTTACGATAATTTTGAGGAATGAGCCTAGCGGCGTAGTAGTAAAAATTATTTCTTACCACAACACTGATACAAATTCGAATTCAATAGAAGACATACAAAAAAAAATTCTTTACAAGCAGCGAGCATAGATACGAACACTATTCTCCTATAGCATGGAACCCTCGTGAGTTAGCAGGGCCGGAGTGGCCTCTCACTTGCACTCTACTCCAGCTTCAGCTGTCCGGTGAGTTTTGCTCTTACGCCTGCTCCCATTCGCCCGAAACCCGTTAGACTTCGTAGAATCCTCAGAATTAACTTCAAATTTTCTGCTGCAGCCGAAACCAAAATTTTATTTTCTCACTGACTACATTCTCTATCTTTCTTCAAGTTACGTACAGCAACCACACTGCCAAAAAAAAAAAGAAAGAAAGAAAATTAAAAAAAATCAACCAATCAGCATGAAAAATATTATGTACTTGTTCTCATTTTTTATGTACTGTACCAAATATAAAAATAGCTATCCGGACTGTATCACATCAGCTTAGTTGATTTCTTATAGTACAGTTAATGCACCTAGTACTGCTCAATTTATATACTCCGATATATTTTGTTTTGCCGAACTTAATAGTAGATTTTGCTGATTTAGAAGAATTTTGACGCATAGAAATTGATCTTAAAAAAAGAGAGAAGAGAAAATTACATCCAATTTTATTGTTTATTCTCTCCATATCCATCTAATTCTGCTTTTTAAATATAGTTATATTCTTTTTATTATTAGAATAATTAGCAACTAATCACTTTCTGCTGCAAAATCCAACCAAAAGCCAAAAACATGGAAAAAGCACTTCTGTCCTTGCTGGACACTGGAAGCATGCTCCTGTCCTCCAACTCCACCGTCATTTAAACGCACATGTACCATCACTACTTTATATCTATTATATATTATCTATGTGCCAATTTTTTTAAATAACTGTATATTATTATTTAATTTTTAAATCTCTTACAAATAAATTTTTATTTTTAATTTTATTTACATATCAATCTCTCTCTCAAAATTTATATCAGAAATATTTAATCTACTATATAAATATTTGTTAGATAAATTTTAAATATAACAAAAAAGATTTCTTTGTCCGCTATAATTTTAAAGTCTTAAAATAACTACTTAGAAGCATTAAAATATTTTAAATACAAAAAAAATTACGTGCATTTTTATATTTAATTTTTTTAATAAATATTTTTAAATAAATATTTCGAGACGTAAAAAATAACGAAATTAAAATAAAAATTTTATTTATAATACCGCTTAAGAGATGTGGCTGATACGTAAGTTGCCCAACTTTTTAGAGTTTCCATTATGCTAAATAAAATTCAATAAAATATTATATTACAAAGGGTGGAGTGGGAGACCCAAAAAAAAAACACTCATACATTTAAATATTGAGAAGAAACCTCTATCGATTAGTAGATTTAATATTTCATATTACTGAATCATTCCGGCACGAAGCTTCTATGAGATCCATTTACTTGTCCCGCGCCCCAGCGTGGGTGGTCCGGACGCCCGCCTCAGGAAGCGAGCACCCGAATTCGACTCCAGAGGGCGTCCTCTGAAGGAGATGTGTGGGTCGAAGATCCTCCTGTATCCCGTAGGAAGTGAAATAGGCTCTGGTTTGAGATCCTTTTGAGAGCGTGCGTCAGGGTCTGTCCTACCCGTAAGGATGGGACCTCTCGATCGATGGAATAGAGATCGGTACCACCCGTGGATTTACCTGTTACGATGGTCGTTCGAATGAGAACCGGTTACGGATAGAATTTTCTCACGATAATCTCAAAAAAAAGAGATCCATTCTACTTTTAGTCCGCACAATCAAGCAAGCCTACTTATTGATATCCTCTTTTTTTTTCATTTGAGATTATTATGGTAAAATTTATAATATAATTATATAAGAGTATATTTTTGTAGGATTTTAAATTTGTGAAAAAATTTTGCGTTCAGTCTCGATCGACATGATATCCCCCATCTTCAACCGGACGGCTGAAATATTGTATATCTAAAATATTTCCAAAGTTGTTCCCCGCATTCATTCAGAAATATAAATCTTCCAAAAAGTTTTAATTCTCTGTGAAAAAATTATTTCGAACATAACTTTTTATTTAACTTGATATATAGTTTTCTTATACTATACGCCTTTGATTATTCCAAATTATTTTCCCGATTCATATAATCCCATATTCCAACTATTTAATTCTTGCACCAATCTAATTTCAATAGTCCAGCTCAGTAATTTTGATAGCACTTCTTCTCTATCATACTATCTCTATTTCAAAAGTAATTAATTAAAGGTAATGTTTTATCTGAACACTTTATCCGAAAATCTATCCGAATATATCTTTTGTATCTCGGAATCGGTAATGAGTCAGAAAAAAATAGGTTCGAACAAATTTTGAATGAAATAGTGGGGTGCCGTAGTATTTTCCATAAATTCTTCGACCAAAAAAAAAAAAAGTATTTTCCATTAACTAAGTATTAAAACTTACATGACAAGTTAAAATATGTATTTTGAACCACACCCCCTTTCCTCAAATTCTATCCTCTTTCTTTCTAGACAAACAAACCACTTTTTTTTTTTTTTTTATTAAATTAATTTAGATCAGCATACTTCTAAAGAAAATATTCTCTCTCTTCTCTCTCTAGTTTAGAGTTGCCTTTATTTATAAGGTCACTCCAGCATTATTATTGTTCATAAAAATTAATTAAATAATCAAATTCTAAATTTAACTTTTTACTTAATATCTAGTGTGGAATTCAAAATATATGTACTATCAATAAAAAAGGTGGAATAAAATATTTCAGCTCCTATTTTTAAAAACAAAAGAAAAATAAGAAGAAAAAAGAATTAATTTGTTCAGAGCATAAAAGAGTGGGCTGAAGCGTCAAAAGCCTTTAAATATTTCGTAATGTGTATAAATACATGAGTAAATGGATTATTTAAAAAGATCCATTGAAAATGTAAATGAATTGTATAGAAGTTTTTTTGGCATAACTGTACGACTTATTAGACAATATTTCTATTACCCAGGTTGAGATTATCCCGAAATAGATATAAATATATAAATGGATAAGATATTTTTTTTAAAAAATTATCATGTAGAATTCATAATACGAGCACACACTCTTATAAGAACCTCAAATTTGTGGATAACTTTCACGTTCAGTTCCAATTAATGTTTTAAGATCGAATATAGGTCTTTCGTGAATTGATGCTTCTATAATGGAATATGAAAAATTTTATAATTTTTTTTTTTTTTTATACGAACTCGAATCTGAGTGGTGATATTTTTTAAGAAAACTACAAGACAGTCCCTTTAAGTTTCTAACTTTTTCGGACAGCCTCTTTAAATTTTACTCCATGAGATCAGCCTTTCTAGAAAAGTTGTCTCACAAAAAAAATCCTCTATCCAAATATATTTTGACATTTTAATAATATTTTAAATGCTATTTTATAAACCCTAAAATAAATATTTAAAAATATTTTTTGAAAAAATTTTATACGAAAGTTGTAAATCTTATGATAACCTATACCTTTATTTTGAATTTTTTTTTCAAAAAATATTTTTAAATATTTTATTTGGAGTGTTTAACGTAGCCTAAAAATTATTTTTAACCTTTTTTTAACAATAAAAAATAAATATTTAGAAATATTTTTTGAAAAAATATTCAACACGAAAGTTGTAAATCTTCATAAAAATTATAATTTTCGTGTTAAAATTTTTTTTAAAATATTTATTTTAGATATTAAAAATATCACCTAAAAATAATATTTAAATATTAAAATGGGACATCATTGGGTATTTCGTGATAAAAATAAAACAGTAAAATATTAGCCGTTAATTCGTATTTTTTTGGTTAGAGGTTGAATAGTAATTAACTCTTTTTTTTAGGGTCTTCTGTCCAAATGGCGCTCGGCATATGGATGAGATATTAAAAGACGAGAATCTCAAGGTATAGATATCCTCTTTACTCTTTCTTCTCTTCATTCTAAAAATTCTCTCTCTCTCTCTCTCTCTCTCTCTCTCCTCTATGAATTGTTTGTTAAATTGTTAGCTAATGAAGCTGCAAATAAGCGAGCTGGTGAAGATCAACCAAAGATTCGGATGATGATGCAGAGGCAAGAAATCCAAGCAGCCATTGCAAAGTCACTCGAGCTGCGAGCTCTCCACGCCGCACTGCTCAACGGCAGTCCTTCCTCGGCGGCGCTCCGCCTCCCCGCCACCACCACCACCACCTCCCCTGCATCCGCCGCCTTCCCCCGCAACCACCATCTCTCCGCGGCAGACTACCCTGTCTTCACTCCAGTGGGTGCTCTAGTTCTTATCCTAATTTTAGCTCTAGGCTTTTTGTTACTTCATTTTCTTTTATTATACGTATATATATATATATATATTTTTTTTTTCAGATATCCGGAAAAATCTCGGCGCTCCTCCTTTGGTTTTAGTCTTGAACTAATATTGTATGTTGTGAATATCCAACTGCCTTCATTGATTTTTTATCTCGACGCTGTTGATTGTTGCAAATCCTCTCCTTCGTCGATTTTATCACTCCTTTTGCTGTGATTTAGATTCTAATATTCAGTCTTAGCTTGAATTTTCATGATTATTTTACCTGAGTTTCTTATTTTAGAAATTACTGCTTCCTTTTCTTGAGGTTGTTGAGGTTCATTGATTTCGGTTTCCTTTTCTTATTATTATTTTTTCGAGATAACAATGAAAATCCCGACCTAACCCATCAGACACGGATAAATACAGGCGTCCGAGGAGCTCATATTCAGACAATAGAGTACAGATCGTATGCGTAGGTGTAAGGTGTTTAGCCCATTACCGACCACCTCCGATAAAATTTGCAAATTTCTCCCGGTCATTACAGGCAACAAATACAGTACCTATTCTTACTGAGCAGTGCTCTTACCTGTCGACCTAATACAGAGTTTTTTTTTCCATTTTAGTTGAGTTTATTTATTTATGTTTGCGGAAACGAAGGATTTGTTAGTAGTTATAACTGCCAAAATTTCTAAACTAATTTATCCTAAACTTAAATCTATTTTTATCTGCAGCATAATTTTTTATGGTTAATAACATTATATCTTCTCCATTCATCCTAATTATAATTGTTATATCAGATACATTGTATGCAAGAATTAGGTATCTAATGTGCTCTCATTAAACCTGCTAATGAAATTATTCAGCCTCAGTATATGGTGGAATCTTTATTGTTGGTGGTTGTACCTACCCTCACCAAACCATATCTTATTAATCTCATCTACAGAAAATTTTATGTTTCTTCAGCTTGAATCGTCGTAGTCTGCTGCTTATTTCACGCAGATAATTCTGCGTTTAGTTGTAAGACGACAATATTGATTATTTTAAATGTTCAGATTCTTTGCTAGATCTGCTTGATCTCCGTGTTTGGGTACTGGAATGTACGTAGAATTCTTTACACCGAGTATCAGCTTTAGGGACTTTGTTTAGCTGACTCTTTGTTACGATATTATTACTTATTTTTCCATATTAATATGACATGTTCATCATATATGCTCATTGCTTTATGAGATCATCATATTTTTTCATTATTACTTTCAATCAGTTGTTAGAATATGAACTTGGTTTTTCATGTCTTCATTTGATATTGAATCAGAGTTACGAAGATGAACCTGTTCGTGGACACCGATTTATCCGTGGAGAGAATCAAAGAATATCGCAGAACTGGAGTGATCTTGGAATTATAGCAGAAGGAAAAGACGATGCTTCTGTTATTACAGACAGTCGAACAGAGATCCTATTTCCTTCAGTGATTGGAGAACAACACATTTGTTCTGCAAATGATTTCGTCTCCAGCAGAGGCTCTTTGTTAAATGATATGTCTCTTAGGAGAACCACTTCTGAAGAATGTAAATCAATTACAACTTGCAATAAATGCAAGCCTGCTACGATTTCGAGGGAAAATAATTGTGATCATGAAACTACGAAGAACGTTAGTATCCAGTCATCATCGAGTTCACAGACGAAGAGCAGAGGGCCTACTTTTTCATGGCTATTCCATAAGGTAAAGAAGAAACCCAAGTCTGAAATGTCTCCAAACACGATAGAATCAGAAAACATGTCTCAACTTTTAAAGGAGTGGGGAGTATTATCACTCGAATCGTTGAAGAAGGAGCTGGTTGAGGCCAATGAACATCAGGATGCTGCTTTAGAAGAGGTAGTTGAATTGAAATCTTCACTTGGAGATCTAAAAGAAAAGCTAGCTAGCTTAGAAAGTTACTGCGAAGAGCTGAAGAGGGCATTGAAACAAGCAGTGCAAGGAAAAGATGTGCAACATTTATCGAAGAGAACAAAATTGGCTAGCGGAAGTAGAGATACCTCGATGCCTGTTAGCCATGAAGTGATGGTTGAGGGGTTTCTCCAGATCGTGTCCGAAGCAAGGCTCTCTATCAAACATTTCTGCACGACACTAGTCCACATGACTAAAGAAACGGATGATGAATTAGTAGAGAAACTGAATTCTCTCCTCCATCCCTATCAGATCACTACAGGGACAAAATACACGAAAGGGGTGCTGTATCATTTGGAAGCGCTTACTAACCAGTCCGTCTATCAGGACTTCGAGAACTGTGCATTTCAGAGAAACGGTTCACAAAAGGTTCTAGATCCTCAGCAGCGGCGCTTGGATAATTTCTCGGCTTTTGTTGCTCTCCGTAATTTGAGTTGGAACGAAGTCTTGAGAAAAGGAACTAAGTTTTACAGCGAAGAGTTCAGTAGTTTTTGCGATCAGAAGATGAATGCAATTGTTTCCTTACTAGATTGGTCAAGGCCGTGGCCGGAACAACTGCTTCACTCATTCTTTGTGGCAGCTAAGTGCATCTGGTTGGTCCATCTGCTAGCTTTCTCATTCGATCCCCCTTTGGTGATTCTTAGGGTTGATGAGAACAGACCTTTTGATCCACAGTACATGGAGGATATTCTTGGAGATAGGCATCGAGGACAATCTCCAGCTCAAGTGAAGATCATGGTGATGCCAGGATTCTACGTCCAAGATAAGGTGTTGAGATGCAAAGTTCTGTGCCGTTACCGAACTGTACCATAACCATTGTTTCTTCTTACTTCTGTTTCACGATTTATCAGCCTTTTTAAAACGCTATTCTTTTTATTTGCTTTTTTTTTTCCGTTTTCCCGCCCCCTTCGTTTGCAGATGTTGATTCGAGCTTCTGATTAACCCGTACAGGCATTTTCAGTTTTGCGAAAGATCCAAAGTTGTAACTCTGTTCCTTTTGTTTTCTTTTGAACTTCTGGGATTTGGACATTTCTCCTAACTCAGAAGTGTAGGGGCATGCTGTACATTTTCTGCCTGAAAATTATTGAGATGCTCTATATCTGGTCTCGTATGATTCGTCAAGCGTAATGTCATTTTCATCTGTTGTGGAATTTGTCCGGTTTTATTATATGGCTGTATAGATTGTGATATAAGCACAAGAATTCAGTGGCTGGGAAGTTGTAGAAGCAGTGTATCTGTTTAGTCTGAGATAGACAACAATGAAAAGCATACCTAATGGTTTCCAGCTTGTTACCGCGGCAATTCCTATCGTTATGAGAGAGATTTGCAGGGTTAAAATTTAGAGAAGGACATTTTGTATTTTTATACCTCTTTTAATTAAATTTGGCTTCTTCGTCCCTTAATCGGTCTTAGCCGAAATTTATCCCTTTATCTTTGTAAATGACCAAAATTTTCTCATTCCGATAAAAATATACGTAAACACCCAAAAACATGTACGAACATCTATCAACGCGAGCAAAAATGTCTAATGTAACTAAGGGGTATAAAAACACAAATGCCCCTTAGAGAATGTTAAATTCTGTCGCCTCTGTGTCAGATCACACTATGTTATTCTCCAGTAAATCTATTCGCCCATTGCGTGGCTTGCGAAGTCCGGAGTGATGCTGGGGGCACTTTAAAAAACAATAATAAAAACTCAGTGCACCAAAATATCATCTATTTATACACTATGGCAGTGACAGATAAATTCAAAACTAAAAATTAGAGTTTGCTTATATTATAATATGAAGAAGTTTTCCAATTCACTAATCGGATATAAAATTATAAAAGATGAGCTGCGAATTGAATAAAAAAATCAAAAAATTTTTTGCTTCTGGATACGCCATAAATGTCTGAATATCTCATCATGCATGGTTCCCTAAATTGAATATATCCGTGGATCGACACAAGTCAGACGGTAAAAAGAGAAACATGTAATCCCTATAAATGCAACAAAAAAACATGCAAGAGCTAACGTCTCAATACCAATAATAATGGTGAGAAGTCCACTAGAACAAGAAAGGACTACCCTTATACTGTCAAAATTGAGAAACCATCTTAAATGAATCATCGTTCTAAGGGTGATGAATCAAGGTGCATAAGACAGTCTTACTAGTAATTTATTCTAACAGCAGCAGCTGGAAAAGGGCCTAGCATCCCTTACTTATTGAAAAACCTAGCTTAAGTAATGCTTTCAATCATGGTTGAGAGAGAGGGAGGGAGGGAGGGAACTCGTCTCTGCCACATTTGATGATCGGAAACCTTGATATTGCGATCACAGAGGTATGCAAACATCTGAGCTAATATCCTTGAGATGATGGGGGAAAAAGGTGCCATCATCAATGAGCAAATTCTGAATCAAATTGATGATTCTATACCTTCGGCTTTGATTTTTGTTTCTTGGAATCTAAAGAAGCCAAACCAGTCCCCAACCCAACTGGAGCCTTCTCTTCATTGCTTTCACTTCCAGTTGCATTAACATCCAACACGGTACTATCTTTATTCGACTCTGTATGGGTCTCATTTGATTGCGAATCTGCAGCAGCGACTTCAGACGCAGCAACACCTTCCGAATTGTTTATAATGTTAAGTAGTTGGGTGAGTTGGGGGAGAGCTTGAATAGGCACACTGTTTGGACGTACAAGGAGGCCTCTTGCTGCAGCCTTCTTTCGAGCTTCTGCTGCTGCTCGTGCAGCTCGTTCATCAACTCCTCTACCACGGGGAAGACCCTCACCTAACATCATAGATCTGTTTACTGATGAAGCATTGAGATCACCAGATCCTCTAGCTGCATTTTGAAACGCCTGTACTAGATCTGGGCGGGCCTGCTTAAAACAATGGATTATTGTTAAATTATGACGATATACCTGATATTTAAGTCTAGCAACTATAATTACAAATTATCTTTATCATGACTTCTAAGGAAGTTTATAACATTTTTGGTCAAAACTTTAAGTCATCTGGCACTTCTTTATTTGAAAATTTTATTTGAGTAATGAAGATGACCAAAAACAACAGCATAATTATCCAAAAAACAAAAAGAAAAAAAAAATGAAAAACATGTACCTTCAAAATATCGATAGCTTTTTGTGCAGAAGCTGAATTAGCTGCCTGCCCCTTTTGCTTCTGTGCATTTGCCTGTGTCAGGAAACATATACCTACTTAAATTCCAAATCCAAATCGTTTCTGTAATATCTAAGTGAGGTAAATCCAAATTGAGGGTCCATATTTGATGAAAGTTGTATTCATTTGTCAAGCAAGAAATACGCTCTATACTGGGAGAAATCAAGAAATAGACTTGACGAACTATGCAACTTTCACCTCCACTTGCACGTGTATGAGAAAGGCAAAGCATAGGATCATAAAGCCATTACTTATGTATTTTCTACTTCGCTCTACGAGTCATAAAGTTACCTGCTGTTCACGCAACTTGAAAGTTTTTATCCAATTGTCCGAGTCACGTGTTCTGGAATCATCTTCACCAAGTTGTTTCAGAAGTATATCATAGGTCTTCTTCTCATGCTATCAGTGAGAAAAAGGCAAGTCAGAGAAAAAGAAAAAAAAAGAAACAAAAAAAAAAGCAAATAATGGTGGCTGGGTACTGCCATAATACCTGCAAAGAGAGTTTGTAGGCACCCATGCAGTTGAATGCAATTGCAAGAGCATGATAACAAACAGCCGTTTGAATATGATCTGGGCCGAGAAGTCGTTCATTCTTCTTTAATGCCTCCTGCAAATACCGAAGAGCAGTATCCATTTTGCCAATGTCTTGATACATCATAGCAACATTTATAAAAGTGGCTGCCGCATCAGGATGATCAGGCCCAGAAGATAAGCTTAATAGCAGTAAAGTCCGGGACATATGTCTCAGAGCAAGCTCTGTTTGGTTGAGCCCATGGTAGAACAAAGCCATATTTCCGTAGCTAGAAAAGAATCACAAATCACACAAACATAAAGTCAAGCAGTATAAGTCACAGCAATAGCACTGGAAAACAATATATAAGATGGAAATAAATACCTATGAGCAGTATCAGGGTGATCGAGGCCTAGACAGCGTTCATTTATTATCAATTCCTTGTGCTGCTGCATGATCGCTCCTGCCATATCACCAGCATGATACAGAACCATTGCAAGGTATCTGCCATCCAATGGACGAGAGTTTCAATAAATAAGCTTCAGCTATGAAAATCCGTTAAATTTAAGAAAACATGAGAGAAAGAACTTCATGAACTTAACAACGTTTAAAACCAGAAAAAAAGAAAACTATTTAGTACTAAATCGTTAGATGCATAGACATTAAAGATATATGTATCTCAATCGTCTGTATGTACAGAAGATCAGCAATAAGCTAATTCCGAACTAACGAATCATAAGGCATCTAATTGGTGCACTTTAGCTGTTCAAATTTCAATTTTTATGAGGTGAATGAGATGTTTCCTAGACCAAGAGGATAAGGAATTAACATAAGTTTTGGCACTACGAAGGAAGAAATGTAACCAGACCTTGCTGATCATATACAGTGAAGGATCTGGGATATTTTCTAAAATTGCGCAAGTTTCTCAAAGATTTTAAGAAACTGCTTTTAAAAAAAAGTCTTTACATCTAGATTTAACTTTCTATTCATTAAATATTTATTCGTACACATAAATTAATTTGATCAGCTTGTGCAATAATGTTTGATGTATAAAAGTTGACAAAATTTAACTGAGGTATAACTCTTAAGAATGGGTTCATTTTTACAGTGACAGAATAAAAGACTGCTCTGTAGAATATATAGCAGAGGTTCAGTGTGGAAGAGCTTGATAGTCTCTTGTTGCTCGTAGTTCCTATATACGCGCAACCCAGTCACCCTCCCTACCTTTTGTTCTTCCTCCTATCTTTCCATGTTTTTCTACCATTTCGGATAAATTTTTTAAGTTCATTTTCACACTTCCCCATGTTTCTTTATTGTTGCTCAAGTTAAACACGTTGACCACACAAGATGATAAAATATTTTCAAGAGAGAAACCCCAAATGGCTTCGGCCCTAAGGTTATTCCTTTCACATGGGGCAAAAGTAAACAAACCAATCAATACCCTATTGTCCATCTCAAAATTCCAGTGAGGGCAGCTGTCCCCACTGGGTCCTTACTAGGTCCACCCTGATCATATACTCAGCCAGTGAGATCAATGATTGCTTGGGATTTACAGATTACAATTTATTAATTTAATTTGTTCATTAGTCTAATTTTCTTATCAATTTGAATTACGTTATTTAGGTCAGAATTATGAGAACATCATCATGTTAGTACTAGAGCTAACTGACATGATTGGGACATATTTTAGTGCCAGTCATTTTGGGATGTGGTCAAGGCTGAGTTTTGAGAACTTGGACTTTAGGTATAGAATAAATATGCATAGCACATACAAAAACTGGTTTACTCTCCGGCAAAAGGTATACCTCCAGGCAAAACCACTAAGCAAGAAGCCACTCGGTAGAATATTGGAAAAACGTATATGGATAAAAAAAATTTGGCGTGTTCATATGTTGCTACATTTCAATTATCATCAGGAGCTCTTTAATCTGGATGATCACTGTAATAAAACATGTCTTACACACACTGATGTCTGGAAGCTGGAAGAAAACATTACCTGCAGCAATTGGCAACCTCTCGATGCATAGGACCTGTAACCTGAAAAATACCAAGACCAAGTTTTTAAATGCCGAGCCGAGCGAGTTTCAGTAAACTGAAATCCCGGCACGTGTTGACCGTATCAATGTTGCCGTGCCGACGTGCCGAAATATATTTATTTGTTATTTTTAAAAAGTAAAAGTAAAAAATTTAAAATTAATTTAACAATTCATAATAAGGTTTTTGGGCACGTGCCATGCCAGCAGCTGCTAGAACATACACGTTCCATCTAGCATGTAAAACTATGACCAAGTTACATATTTCTACTTCCAAGGGAAACGAGTGATATTATCTCCAAAAAGTCGAAAACCAAAAAACAGTTCAAATAGTTCATACTTGTTGAAGTAGGGAGAAAGCCTCTGAGAAAAGATTGTACGCTTCATTCAGCAACCCCTAAAACAAGAGCAGCGTGAAATCCATGTCAGCACATGAGCACCACCAAATATGTACATGTTCTCAGTTCTAAACCAAATCCAACTTCGTGAAAAAAAAAGTTTAAAAACAAACCTCAGCTAATTTAGCTTTTCCATTGTCCATGAGTTCCCTTACTTCAACACACACAGGAACCGAGTGCTTTACCACTGGTTGTAGATTTAGAATATCTGCAGTCTGAAAGGGTGTTGCAGTCCCCAGATCATATTTTCTTGCTGCAACTGTTATTCCTACCTGCGTAATAAGTCATCCATAAAGCATGATTTCATGTTAACGCTAAAACACCATTAGAATCCTGCAGAACAAATTGCACTAACAAGTCCCTCGATATAGCAGTGAACTTAACAAAGGTAGGTGTTTAATATTGTTAAAATGAAAAGAAGCCAAGTATAATATTTGGTTGTGCACAATTAGTGGACTATATATGCACATGATAAGATATATACCTTCTGACATAAATTTCGGATAACTGAAACCTTTCTGACCCTTGGCCTTGCATCATCAGGAAGTTCGATCTAAAAATTGGATATTGTTGAGCAAAATCTTCAATTATGGAAGCAAACAAAAAGACAAAAAGAATACCTGGTATTTAAATTTTGCAAGATCTTGGATAGAAGACCATAGTTTCTCAGACGTCATAAGAAGATGAGATGAGTTCTTTTTCCTAGACGATGACGCAGTTGATTTCAGCTGCCCCTTTTTACAAAAGAAAGTTCAGTTCAGGAATTTGTTATCAGGATCTCGTGCATTGATAATTGGAGAAAATTAAAACAAAAAGTAAAGATAAATATGCAGCTAACAGATTAAACGTCACTAGCAACTGGAATCATAGAGGAAAATCTTAAAACATGACGAGTGATATCACAAATAGCTACCTAAGAAAAAATTATAAGAGAATTATATTTTCCTTCAGAAGTTGGAATACATGAGATCAAGTGTAGTAGTGTGAAGGCTGTAGAATCTACAACTAAGAATGTATTCTGCAAAATCAGATTGTAAAGTATAGTAATAACTGTCCAAATAACTAACCACCATCTACGACAAACATACACCAATCAACTAGTCGTGGATTAAAGGGTACTACCAACGGTGAAGCAAAACGCAAGTGAGTACAAAAGTTCAGGGGCATAAAAAAAGGAGAGAAGATCCAAGTTCAAAAATCAAAACAAAAAAGAGAAGATCCAGGTTCAAAAATCAAGTAATTACTTAATATTCTTTTTTTTTTCGCACATCATCTGCAAATGTTAAAAACAAAGGTTATTGTCATCTCACAATACTATCTGAAATGTAGCTAAACACTTTTTCGGAATTTGGTAGGGAACAAAAAAGGAGGTTCAAAAATATTATTGCATTGAGAAAACCATCAGATAGATAGGAAGATGCATTACCTTCTTTGGTGCTCCTGATTGCACACTGTTAACACCACTTTTCATACCAGATGACGAAATTTGTCCAATGAAGCAATTAAAGAAATGTGCTATAGCTGGTCCAATATCATGATCTTGAGCATCTCTTATTACATCCTAAATGGCAAAAACAAATAAACGAAAAAAAAAGAAACAGCAAAGTATATTGCACCATGATAAAAAATTAAAATATTCATATAATTAAGTCCGATATTATTTAAAATTAAAAGAAAGTCAGACATTACAATTTTGCATACATGACAACCTAAAACAGTAAGCTTTATGCAAAGTAAATGTAAAATATTAGCACACACCTTAAGAAGATGCTTCGTTGACCTAACAATGATCTCAGATAAACATAAATCCCACAAGTGAGACACATGTTTTGTCATGTCAGCAACCTGAGCGAATAAATATAGAGGTCTTCACTCATATCATTGCATAGCAACAGCTTAAGCAAGCCCAACCCGAAAACAGAAAATAAGGATTTCTACCTTTCCAAGGTAACGGACATTTATCCCATGAGCATGAAGTGAATCAGTCAGAGTCTGGCCATCCATGGGTGAAACCTCAAGACTGCAAAGATCCTGAACAAACTTTGGGAGCACAATATCAATCAGATAGGAAGCAGCTTTCTTTACAAGTTCTTCATCAGCAGCAATCTCCTGGGAGAACGGCAAACAGAAATGAGACAACTTCGCATCACAGAAACCAAAAGAAAAAGGGAATGTGTAGTACTTCTTGGTTGCCTGCGAGCTTAAATTCAGTAAAGACATTAGGATTTAGAAGTACAACTTCAGATTGCACAGGACCATCAGCACTTGAAGAAGATTCAGCCATTCCGTTAGCGCCTCCTACTTGTGTATCCTACAGATGAGTAAGGATCATAAAACTATGTTAAGAATCTTCAGTAGTCATAAATAATTCAGTATTCCCTACAAATTGGACAATGCCTTCAGTGCCGCCATACGTGCCACAACTGATTCCTACTTAACTAAGGACTCCTAAAAGGAGCAAGAGACTTCTACTCTTAATTTCTACAGAGTTCATACATTTAGCTGTGAAATATATTTACAGGCTACAAACTTCTATCTAGTTTTTTTAAGTCAATAAAGACCATCAAATCAACAAGGCAAATGGCTTTAAAGGTAGACCATCATTTTCACCAAACTTATACCATGGAACTATGGAATAGTACTACCAGGGAAATCATTAGTAATTTACAGTTAACATAGCCATCAGAAACAAGCGAAACAAAACGATACGAAAACATTTCCATGATACTCAGATCTCACCAATGAATCAGCATTATCAGCAGTATGTGAAATGTCATCCCTCTTTTCTCCATATTTTGACACAGAGGCAAGCTTTTGAGCAGCTTCGGTCTAGGCATACGGCATTAATTTAGGAATTGAGTTGTCAAAAAAATAAATAAATAAATCCAACCAGGCAGGTCAATTTTTGAAAGCAGTTCACATACCTGGCAGAATGAAGCAACAAGCTCCGGCCTCAAAACACAAAATCGAGATCCAGAGCCAGTGTAATTTGCATCTCGAGGTGTTACTCTCATTAAATCCAGAAGATAATGCCTGAAGAAAGCATAGCATTGCAAAGAAGGCATTAGTATTAATATAAGAAAAAAGCAACTAAGTGGTCCTGGGTTCATTATTATGTGATCATAAGTTTTGGGATCTAGCATAGGGGAACGTAGTGGCAAACTAGCTTGTACCTAGAGGGAATGTTGTGGGAGTCATCTTGCATCAATTGTGGAATTAAAATGTTGTTCCAACCTAAATTACAAATTATTTTGTTGCCATGCAAACATACCAAGCTTGAAATCACAGTTCTGGAAACCATTTCATATACCAAATGATGCTTACAGCAACCTCTAGAGTTGTAGCTACTATTGAAAAAACATGAACATAGTTCAGCACCTATATCTGTGCTTACCTGTCATCACTGCCTACAATTCCTTTGCATTCTACAGGAGCAGCCAACTTGATGGGATTTCCAGAGGCATCCAGAACTGTATGCTCCTTGAGGTGAAGTTGTTTGGCAGCCTCTACTACCTGATAGGAAAAGAAAGCCTAACTATTATAGATGTGTCATTAAATGGTTATATAAATACCTTATGATGGATAACTGACCTTGGAATGAAACGATTCATTCCAACAAATCTTTTTCCCATTATCAACGGATCCATATAGAAGAGATTCTGATTTATCGCCTTGAAGAATACCAGGTATGATACTCTGAAAATGGATTACAAAAGGAGATGACCTTGCAATCACCACAAAATACTCTCACATATCTTCATTTAGCAATCTAGCTTCAAACCTATACATATGCATTAGATTGTATCTTAAGTCTTATAAATAATACTATATATGATCTTAAAGATTGATCATACACCGGCCTTCCTTATCTCGAGATGTAATACCACCTTTTCACATTCCTATTCTTCTGAATGTAGCTACTAATGCAATTCTATGCACCTTCGTACACCCCCCCCCCCCCCCCCCCCCCCCAAAACCCCAAAACCAAAAAAAAAAGGTTCTTGGGGACCTACTCTCAACATCATTAATTTCCTAAGACAACATCCAGAAGCAATTGGCCTTGAAATTGGCGCTGCTTGCCAACATAAACATGTAGCAGCAACCTCAGCAAATTCAATTGTCTCCAAACACAAATAGAAGCTATTTCAGCATATATATATATATATATATATATATATATATATATAAATTTCTATTATATTGAGAGCAGCTAGTTCGCTTAAAACTTAACCTACTGCTACTTATGTTGGGCATTCTATCCCTGCTAAGGACGCCAAGCGTGCATTGTAGATCAATAAGTTACATGCACCAAATTCCAACATGAATGAAGCTATACTTCTGGAATATTACTCACCTAACTGCCTGCATGAAAAGGTAAATCAAACAGACTTAAAATTACACCAGAAGAAGAGTTTCAAAATATTCAAGGCCTAATTATAAATCAGCCCCTATTTTTGTACCATCCTCCCAAATAGACCCCTGATTTTTTCTAATAATTACTAAATCAAGCCAAACAACATATGTATAAGTACTTCTTTTAAAAAAATGAATACGAAAAAAATATATTTGATGTGTTCTACAATATTGAAATTTTGTTGAAAAAAATACCTCTAAAGGTGTTTTAACCCTCTGAAGTCTTTATTGGTCAGAAAAAACTTTAGAACCTCAAAACATCTATTAGAAACAATGTTTGAAAAAACTTTGAATACAAAACTTGTAGAGCACACCAAAATCTATTTTTTTGTAATCAATAGATTTTGGTAATCAAATTTTTTCCAAAAAATTCTTATACATGTGTTTTGGAGTGATTTTGTAGTTTTTCAAAAAAAGAAGCTGGGTTCATTTGAAACAGTTTTGAAAAGCAGGGACGGTTTTGACAAAAACTCACTATTCAAAAGTACCAATGCATGTATATAACGAAGAGTACACTTAAAAAAAAATAGTAGTAGCCATTATAAGGAAATGTCGGAAACTATAAGCAAATGTCGAAATACTAACAATTGGTTACAAGCAGTTACTATCGATGAATGATCATGCCTGGTTACTCATTGAAAAACATGGGAAGATTAAGCACATCTAAAACAGAGCATGGGAGTGGAATCAAACTGAAACTTAAGATTTCAAAGAAAATAGTCAACAGTAACCTAATGAATATACGCATGGAAGATTACAATTTAAACTAATAATAACTACAATATAACAGAAAAGCTAATCGCAACAATAAGGAGGTATAAATCCTAACAATCACTTACAAATTTTTAAGAATCATGCCCGGGTACTCATTGAAAAACATGGAACATGAATCCAAGCAATGCATGTCCAAAATAAAACATGGGAAGATATCCTTAAGGTAAAAAAAAGAAAAGGATAATATGCACCTGCGCAACAACTCTAAAACCTCTGTAATCTATGATTGCCATTGCAAGAGTGTAAAGTCCAGGGATATCAACTTCCTGGTATGCCTTGGTTCCCTTTAAATCATTATTTGCAGATGCAAATGTAGCTTGCTCGACATCAGTAGTGGCTGCTCCTGTTGATGAACCCGAGCTAATTTCTGGAACATCTTGAGCACCACCAGTAGAACTGTTTGATGTGCTTGAACCAGAACTATTATCAACTTCCGGCTCTGTGTCTGTCGAAGAGTTGGTATTCCTCCCCTCAGTTGATTCATAATGAGCACTTGGCTTAAGAAGAGAGGCCTCTTTGGATAATAGTCCAAGGTCAGAATCAACAGCAAAACTGAAAAAGATGTTGTTGTGTACATACCTATGGAAATAGATAGTTTGATGAATTAAAGGTATGATACCTTGGTTTTGAAGTTGTGCATGTAAATAAATAAAATCTGATTTTATGTAGCACTAAAAGAAATTATAACTTGAAAGTGATATTTAGCACAATTGCTTAAAAAATTGAATAAAATTACTTTAAGCTAACCCAAGTTTCTCAATCTTAGAAACAGCAAAGGACTACATACAACTATGAGATTTTCAGATGCAGTTTTTCAAACTAAACAGAAGAGCAAAAGTACTTTAGGATTTCTACAGTAGTATTATTGCATAATGGAAAACCTTATTCCATTAGACAAACAAGGGACCACCACTTGAGCAGGCTTACTGAAAATCAGGCCATGCAGAATAGAGAATGCACCTAAATCCTAGTACCTTGATTGCAGATTGAGGCACTACTCTAGGAAATGCATTTCTAAGCAGAAATATGTCTCGATCAGATGTAAATAAAACCACATAGGCTTGACATGCATTTGGTCCAGCATGCACAAATTTAAATGTCCAATCCAATCAAGTGTTCAGAAACATAAAAAGCTGCAAATAGGACTTCCTGGTTCCGGTTCCGGCTAACAAAGCCGAGCACGCAAACCATTGAACTGCTAATTTTTTGATGTAACCGAAAGTGACAACTTCACACATGATTACAGCAGGTTTGTTTCACTCACATGTGGAAGCGCTCTGGATCAGTTGGATTAATTGGCGGTATACATCTGTTGATAACACCAATTGCACCATTTAATGCAGCATCCACAAAATCACAAGAGACCTTATACAGAGCCCTATCTCGCAAAATCCTGTAACAACAGATAAAGGCTGCTGAAACTCTAAATCCAATTATAAAACATATCAAGCAACCGGTGATCTTCTAAATTCTAATAACTTAGATATGAGTTTGAGTGCAATCTGGCATTAGAATGTACCTTTCCTGTTGACTTTTATGAGGAAACTCCCTACATGACTGCAATTCCTCATTCCAGTCTCTCTGCATTCCCATTAGCTCAGTTCCATATGTAAGAGTAACTGCATTTTCAGCTCTTGCAGCATCTCGCATATGTTCTGTCAAAAGTAGCATCACAAAGAGTTAGAAAAAGATTGCGTATGCATCCACACAAAGATGAAGACGACTGAGAGCAGAGTGCAGACATACATAAAAGAAAGGGTTTTGTCGAAAAAGCCCCTGCTTTGAAAAACTGTTACAATAAAGCCCCTATTTTTTCGGACAACTTACAAAACCACTCCAAAACACACACACACACACACACACACACACATATATATATATATATTGGAAGAAATTAATAAAAGAGAATACAAAAATAATAGATTTTTCTGTGCTTTACAACTTTTGAATTGAAAGTTTTGTCAAAATTTTTTCAAAATATATGTTTCGGGCACCAAAGTTTTTATAATAAGTAAAGGCTTTGGAGCCTTAAAACACCTAGTTAGATATATTTTTTTGGAAAAACTTTCAATAAAAGTTGCAGAGCACATCAAAATCTATTTTTTCGTATTCAAAAATTTTCAAAAAATACTTATATATGTATATTTTGGCTTGATTTCGTAAGTATAAAAGCGGGGGTTGTTTTGGACGAGTCTTGAAAACCAGGGGCCATTTTGACATTATTCCTAAAAGAATACACCTACAAGACTAGCTTTAGGCAACCTATACATTAAGATGAGTTAGGATTAACAAACTATACAATAACATAAACATCTATTAAATGTAGTATATATACCAGCCGCTGTGTTGTTTTTTTTGTTGGCTAGAGGGTATCCCCCTATATACATGTATAACTAACTTTTAGCCAATTACATTGTTCTTTTATGTTTACAGAATGAAAATAAGATTGTGATTAGTATGTCCATCCATATTTCGAAGTTGTTAAGATTCTAAAGCTTTAAGGTGGTTGAACAAAGTTTTATGTGGAATAAAGCTGGAGTTTTGTGAGAAAAGTAGTACTTGTGGTAATTTGAACAAGGTTTTCCGTGTCGTGCCGAGCCGAATTTCGATAAATCCGAAACTCAAGACGTGCCGATCCGTACAATTTTTTTTAAAATACTAAAATTATTTAAGCAATAATACAAAAAAAATTAATGAAACAATAGATTCAAAAGTTGTAATTATATAGCAAAAATATATGGTATATAGTTTACTGCCATATAAAGTATCGATATGGCTTATCGAAGAGATATGTAAAACCCCCCAAAAAAAAGTACCGACCGGCACAGCTTGACCGTGCTCGTGCCGGATCCTCACGATCCGGCACGTGCCTGGCGACACCGAGCGTGCCGCCCGGCACGGAAAACCTTGATTTGAACATGCTCTTTAGTCGTACAGACTTTGTTTGTGTGTCTCCCACAACTGCGAATCTCATGCCTGCTACTTATGGAACAAGAAATAACCAAGTATTGATGAATTTCTTCTATAACAACATAGAGTGGACAGAAGTTCTCCTTCAGTATAACATTTCATGTTATTTGTACAAGTATGTGCACATAAGAATCAAAGTATTATACAGAAACGAATATATGTGTCTACACTTGGGAAGCACATGTTTTATCATTTTGTCGAAATGTAATATATTTCTCAGTTCGACTTTTACAAATGCTGGATAGAATGTTTCAATAACTTGACATTGCTTTACAAAAACAAGCACTAATGACTAATATCTTGGATGTTTTAGCGAACTAACATTTTGGACATTGCAGGAACACTAACAGGGACCCATATAGTAAATGTAGAACAATATGTGATACCAAGCCCTCCCAAAGATGTATGTTATTAATGACGTGGTCAACTCTCAAACAGTTCCTTTCATTACCAATAAAAGGGAACAAGATAAGTAAGGAAACAAAGTAAAAGATTCATAACACAAATGCTACATGCGATAGCTAGCATCACTTACCTGGAAGAGGGTGAACACTTAACCATGAATTAGGTGGGAGAAGAAGCTGAACATTTTCAAAAGGATGTGCAGAAGCTTTCTGCTCCAATATTTCACGAAAACCTTCAAATATTAACAATCCTCTTGTAAGGTGAAAACCAACTATGCGCCTTCATGGCTCATGCACACTAAATAACCAGAATACTCTTATTTCGACTCCATGCATAATAAACTCCATATTGACTACATTATTATTACCAGTACACTAGAAATACCTTTTCTAAACTTCGTGCTGAGTTTCTGCAATAAACCAAATAGAGTGTTTGCCTCATAAGCAGGTTTTGCTGGTCTTGGGTCAAGTACACTTCCATTGCTTGAGTTTACGTAGAAACCTTTAGTGGTTCCTGTGATGCAATATGTGTTGGCTTCCAATGTTACTACATCCAAATATATTAAATCACCTACAAGCCTGCACAAAATGGTAATAAGCATGCTTAATCAGTCAGTAGTCTTGGCCAAATAAACAAACAAAAGGGCCATCATTTTTTAAATGATTTTTCCCATTCTACTAGTTTCCCAATCATTGGGAAAGAACATGTAGCCTGCAAGCACAAGAGCTGTAGGAACACAGAATTAGATAGATGTTTACCCGATACAAATAAAGATATTGTTTTAGGATATTGTAATTCTCCATAGTTCAAGTCAGAATCCATATTCTTCGAAGTTATAAGGGTTACATTCTGATGATGGCATGATCAAGACAATGATGACAATGTTGCGACTGCGAACTGCAGTTTATGAAAGTAGTGTAATAGATTCAGGTTGGGCATCATGGCTACTGATTAGGACCAACAGGAGTTCCAGCTAATCTTCTCTAACATGCCTTTTTATTGCTTTTGGGAGCTATTGCCAACATTCACACAGAAATAGCAATAACACATTAATGAAGGGGATTAACAAAAGTCAACTCACATGACTCATACTAAAGGGAAGGTGGTTGTAAGGAGCTTTACCTTCTATAACTTGGTGGAGGGTTGAAAGAAGAAAAAACAATGCTCTCAACACATTTGATTTCTTTAGGTGATGGTGTCAGCAATTTGACAAGGGAACTTGAAATATCCTCCATGAAACCCAACCCATCAAGCTCCACGCCTTCTACTTTTGTATCTGGCACAAAAAAATGTTCTACATTAAAAGAGACCAAGTGGTGGCGTTACATGAAGCTCTTCATGACCTAAAGCAAATAGCTGCACCATCAACTAAAGCACACAGCTTGCACATAATGCAACAAGCTGCAAAAACATGTTTGTTACAAAGAGAAAGGACCTGATATTTTCTGTTTTGAGTTCTCATGCTGCAAAGCTAGTGCTGTCGATAATGATGCATGAAGAGCCGAAAGGGATAACAAATCTCGGACACGACGTACATGAGACCTGATAGACCTGTCATCATATAATGCTGCCCTAGCATATGTTAGTTTATATGAATACCGACTGTAGATGGAAGCAACCAAGTACAACTGAAGTTGTGATTACCAGCAACCATCTCTAATGAGCAGCCACCAGCGGTAATATCTGCGACTTCAGAAATTTCACTGTATTCTTCTAAATGATGACTTGAACCATCTTTTGTATGCAGAACCAAGTCATAGCACGTAATATAGCAAGTTTCAGGAGCATCGAGGAGGAACTGCCTAATATCCATCACAGAGTCTGTTGGACTCAGCTGGAATCCAGATAACTATATCCTTAGAAGCAATCTAGCTAAAACTTATGAGTTTCAAACCAACCAGAATAATTAAAACAAATGATGAAATGATATTACAATTGCTATTCAAGATAAGACATTTCTGGAACTCAGAACATGCAATGACATAAAGCGTATCAAAGTAAAAAAGTAGACAGAAAGCATAGTCAAAATCTAATATACATATGAATGGAAAATAACATAAAAAACACATGATTAGTCATCGTTGTTATAAATGTTATACTCACATAGCCAAAAATATTACCTGCACTTCTAATTTTTCGTTAGATATCCCCTTCACTGGAACAGCATAAAGATGAAGCTCACCTGCCAACAAAATAAATAACATTTATCTTCAAGCAATAACATTGGATACCTCGTTCGCCAAATAAGGATAGATAGAAATTACACTAACTTAATATCCTAAAATATATGTCTTGATCATTAAGATTAGATTCATCAATACTAGGACTAACCTAATCGAAGGTTAGACTCATCAAGTAATAGGAAAAATAAACATACACTTGGTTTTTTGTTTAAAAGAAAATAATAGTAAAGTCAAGTACATAGATAAATGAACCGATTAGACAAGTACTGATATTGAAGCAATGCCTTTCAAGATCTTCAATGCCAGCTTGGTATGGTATAGACACATTCACTACAACATAAATGCAAAAATCTCTACAATGTAAGATATAATAGGATTCAAACAGGAATGCTCACAATAGGACTTTAAGCATACAAATATATTGTAGTCAACAACTAACAGTGAGTACTGTTCTGTGTGCATGGCAACAGATATCCCAGTGTTCTCCAAGAAAAAGGTGATGCATTAGTTAAGCTGGACCCAAGTCATTAGAAACATCAGATATGGTTTTATGACCTTCAGGAAGTTACACCTCAAAAGGATACATAAAGATATGATGCTGTAATTTGGTAGCACTTGTTATCATATCCTATACTGCTATCAGTGTTCCTTACGCCTTATAGCATTTTGTAAATACGATCAATCATCAAACCAACTGTTTTTCTATAGATCAGTGCAGTTAAACGCGCACCAAGGCCCGCCTTGCCGCGCGCCTAGGCGCGCCACACGAATCTACGCCCGCCAAGAACAAGGCAAGGCGCACGTTCACTAGGCGCAACCTTATCGCGCCTTGCGCCTTGCGCCTAGCCTTGATGCGCCTAGTGAACATGCCACATTTATAAACCATGTGAGCCCAATTAAGCCATCAAAACTTAACGTTCAACCCATATAATAGCTCCCTTCTCACTACAGTGGGCTAAATAGGACAAAAATCCTAAATTTTTTTCCACAAACAACACGCCTGCTGGATTGGAAGAGGACGGCGAAGGCTGGAGAAGAATCAACCGCAGGTCTGCGTCTAGAAGAATTAACCGAGCTCAATGATCAAGGTTTTCTTATAAATCTCATCATCTTCATCTCCTCCTCAAGTATCAAGCTCCTCTTTTCGTCTTTGATTTTTCCTGTTTCTTTGTGTCCTTTTTTTTTTCATATCATCTCTGGAGCTCGAGCGCAATGCGATCTTTTGATTTTAAATTTGGTTTCCGATTTTCCTACTTCCTTTTGCTTTCTCCTGATTGTGTTTAAATCCTAATTATTTTCCGATAATTTGAGCATTTTTTTTGGAGGTAAAGAGCCAGACAAGCTTGTTGTTAATATGACTATGAGCAAACATGTTCATGTGAACATGTCCATCATAGTCAAGAGGCTCCAGACGAGCTAATTTTTCATAATGAATATGTTCATCATGTGAATCTCCAAACGAGCTAGCTATTCACCACTTTTTCACACTTTGAGACTTGAGTCAGCATGTTCATGTGATGTGACTATATTTTTCCAATAGGGCTTGTGCAGAATCCATCAATAAGCTAATTTTCGTAAAATTTATGGGTAATTAGCAAGTTGTACATATGTTAAGAGCAAAAAGTCTTAAGAGTGATGTAAGAAATTTATCTTTTGATTTTGTTGTGTGTAACATCTTTGCTAATAGGCTTGTTTTGATCTTCTCTATGACAACTTTGGTTTAAATTTATATATTTTATGGAGATATTTATATTTATATCTAAGGAAACAGTGCGCCTTGCATTAATAAGGCCCGCGCAGCACCTTGCGCCTAGGCTCCGGGACCACCCTTGCGCCTTTGACAACATTGCTATAGATTAATATCACACTAGATCTATTGTGTTCATAACTAGTAGTCTAGCATAGTTTAGACACTGCAGTGTGAACAGTTAGGTACAGCCTGTTCGTGGTGGCTGAATATGCAGATAATGATGCCAAAGATCAATCGTGGATAATTTTTTTTTTCCATAGAAGACGATGAGTAAGGAGAGTCAGGCAGCCACCTTCAGCCTGCTTAGATGCCTCTGTCGTAGTATCCGAATTTCCTGCAGTGTGATCAACAGTTGCCACCAACTCATGGTGCTTTCCACTAGCATCGCTTACCCCATTAGCATCTTGTCCAAAAGACTCACCATTATCACTATTTAGTGCAGAGGCCAAATCATTCTGCTTTGTAACGGGAACTGAGGAGCCCTTAGAATTAGAACTCACTGCTCTACCTTTATTCCTCCCTTTGTTAGATTTACCAGCCATTTTGTACTCCTGAATTCAGAAACAAAAATATATTAGCAAGTACCAAAATCATCTGAAAAGTATACCTTTGTTTCTCACTAGCAATGGACTCATTGTTCAACATGATTAGTTGCAGAGAGAAAAAGCCATCAACCATTACTCACAACATTCATCTGACTATGAAATGATTTGAAACACTTGTTATTAGCAATTCAAGAAAAACAAGCCAAATGCATCACTTAAAATTAAATTGTAATTTTAGCTTGCGAGATCCGATGATCAAATTGGCTGCAGAAACTGCCGCCCCAGCATTTAACTTACAATAATCTGAAACAGCTTTGAAGATTAAGCTACTAGTACAATCTGAATCAATACCAATCCAGAAACAACAAAACCTTTTCGAATTAAACTTATATTCAATCACTAAAATGTGATAGCAGAGTATAGAAGTTTGGCTTGTTTGATTTGATAGTCAAATTAATAGAATGCCCGTCCAATTATTGAACATAACAATAAGCAAAAAAAAAAACTTTCCGAGTTAAGCATCTACATACAATCAAAAGATCAGGAAACATTTCTCAATCCAGCAAACAGCTGAAAAATGTTTACAATAAAATTTAGACGTAATTTTGAATAGTGAGCATTTTCGACATCGAGGAAAAATCCCACCTAGCCTACAGGTACCCAACCCCACATGGCAACAAAATGACACGTCATAGTCCTAATCCCTCCATGTTTTAGTCCATCAACCCACAGAAAGCTTTTTAGCCTTACGCGGTGGGCAGTTCATGACCCACGTTATACTTGGCAGATTGCAGCCCCTGTCAGATGGAGGGATAAAATGTCTATATTTCCCCATAAAAGTAAGCCACCTAGATATATGTGTGAGAGTTTAAGTTGTATGATTTGATCATTTCATAAGTTGTTTCCCATTATTGGATGCAAAATGCAACTCAAACTAAATTTCCAAGTTGAGACTTTGCAATCTGTATACAACCATACAACCAGAATCAACTTCTCCTTTGAAAACGCATATTTAGTCTGAAGAGTGCAGAGCATTAAGTCTTAACTATTTGATTTGATCACCAAAAGGATTGACACAAAATGCAATCTGAACTTATTTGTTTGAATTAACCTTCCAACTTAACATCATTTATGATTGTACGATCAGAAACACCTTTTAAATCCAAAGAAAAAACAGCAGAAGAATGATTGGACATAAATGCAATCTGAATAACTTGAAGTAACTTTCCAAGTTAAGCCTCGACATAAATCATCTTCAGAATCCTAAACATTAAAAACTAATAAATTGGATGTGGGATAAGAGTTCTGAATCCTACAAGCAAAATGATTGGACAAAACGCTATAAATCATACAATCCGAATCAACATATATATCGTTATAATTTAACCCTCTACATACAATCATTTCTCAATCAGAAAAAGAAAAGGAGAGTTGTTTGATAACCTATATTAAATCATTGGGGAGAGAGAGAGAGAGAGAGAAGAGTATAGACGTTCCATTTTTTTTTGTTCAATCTCTGAATGATTGGGCATAAAATGCAATATCAATTAGAATCTGAATTGATTTTGTAAGTTAAAATTCTCCTTACGATCAAAATCAACTTCAAATCCGAAAAATTAAAGAACGATTAAAATCGAATGCGAACAATCAAAATGATTAGACAAATATGTTATCTGAATCACACAATCAGAATCAACTTCGAATCATGAGAATCAAATAAGTGATTAGAGTCATTAGACAATGAAAGAAATGTAACCTGGTACGAGAGAAGAGAGAGAGAGAGAAGTGAGTGGGCGGCTGTGAATGTGTAGAAAGAATCACGAGCGCATGGTGGGTTTTTGAAGTAGGTGTATTAGATTAGGTTTTGAGCTCCTTGCTTGGCGGGGTCAATCGTTTGGCTCCATCGAACCAAAGCGAACCGTTAGTTTTTAGTCTTTGAAAAGCAAGGTATTTGTTAATAGGTGATTCTTTTAAAGAGTAATTTAAATAAAAATCATAAAATTATTTTTTATATATACACGAAAATAAAAAACCGTCATCAGTTAAATTGGACACCGAATGTCAGCATGACGATGCGTAAATACGTGTTAGTTGGCTTGACAAAAAATCGTCAGTTTAACGGATGACTGTAGTCGCCAGTCTGACTGGTGATCCGATCGCTACTTACAGTGGCGATCGGGCACTCGGGTCAATGCCCCATCTCTAAGCTCATTTTTTTTCTTCCTCCTTTATTATCTTCTCCGTCACCCCACCTTTATTTTTCAAATTTCTACTCCTAAATCACTTTATTTTAATAAACATTTATAGACCTAAATTAGTATTGACTAGATATAACAATTTCGAAAGAGATGCAAAAAATATGGTATATCTATGTATTGTATACGATTCATATGAAATTGTAAATTTAGACTTGTGTATAATTATGATTAAAATTTTGATTATCAATCTACATACGTGTACATTGTTAGATTATTTAGTGAAAATCTTGTGTATTTTTGTATTTATTTGTATAAATATGGTATACAAATACGTATTTTAACATTATATTACACGAAAAATTGTCTATAAATAGTATGTCTATATTAATTAGAATGTTTGTATATTGTTAATATTTTTCTAACAAATATAGCATATATATACTATGTATATTGCATTAATATTATTTTATATAATCGTGTGTGTGTGTGTGTGTGTATATATATATATATATATATGTTATTCGAAAAGTTTGTAGAAGATTGCATATTGATAAGTCATAGTATTTGCTCAAAATATTTCACTGGTTTCTAATGTTGCCACATAATGGATCTGCTTCATATGTGTTGATACCTATTGATTGCGAAGAATATATGAAAATCTCAACAGATTTTTCATGGACATTGTGTATTTATATTTGAATTTACAGTCAAACTACACATGCATAAATATTTGAATTTAGCCATCGTAGTGTATCGATGATAATGCCGGTCCAAGTGAATCTGATGATAATGTAGTTGATGATCCAAGTGCTAGAACAACACAACTCTCGTATTCAGCAACTAATCCTACATGTAATCTGTTTGCTCAAATTGAGATCCCATCGATAGCAATGGAAATCTTTATAAAAATGCACATGTAAATTTTTTTAACGTATGATCGTTTGATGACTATGAGGAGCTTGGTTGGGGAGATATAAATCCTCGTTATTTTGAGGCGGCTAATCAAGATTATTATGAAGCCGGTCCAACTGTGCCAACAATATTACCATCTCATATTGTACCTTCCTCATATATTATTTTTTGAAGCACAATTGAGCAAAATGCTAATACAGTTGCTTGAATGCAGGATATGGAAGCTGTATGATATTCAAAATAAGAGCTTCGTACATGAATGTGTTTTAGAGATAATAATGAGTTGATTCATGCAGTGAAAGCATACCCAATTAAGGTACAACACTAGTATAAAGTTGAAAATGTCCAACAAAACCATTTGAATGGTGAATTGTAAGAACGGTAAAAAATATTGTAGGTGACATCTGAGAGTAAGATTTATACAATATAATGTAGAAGATGGTAAACTATAGTGGCCTCCACTAGTGTTTCAACGAAGCATATGTGCAGAATTCTGATCATAGAAATTTAGACTGCAATTTCACCGCTGATAAGATTAAAGAGTTGATTAAAGCACAACCTAATTAATTTGTGTATTGTTGTCATTGTTATGGATATTAAAAAAATATACCACTACATAGTATTTTACAGAAAATATTGGGAGACTAAGCAAAAGGCTATCACCAGGGCATTTGGCGATTGGGACTTGTCGTACGGCTTATTTACCTAGATGGTTGGAAGGCATATCACTCAACGACTATAGAATGAGATGGATTGGGTATATATTCCTGATATTTGGTGCAGGCATTGCCACCAACAAGGTCACAAATTGAAACATTGTCCAGCAAGACAATATCAATAAATTATTATGTGGCAAATGAGTCAAGTTTTTGTATTTGGTTAAAATCTATATTATGATTAAATTTGTATTATAAGTGTAGTGTTTCTAATGTTATGGTTGTTTAGACCTTTACCTTTTACACTGTTGACGACCTTCCTCCGAGGAGGTGAAAGGTCTGGAGCTGCCACCTAAGTTTTTGATGGAAAACTAGGAAACCGGATAAAGCACATTCGAGATTCTTGGGCTCGTTCGTCGTTTACGTTTGGGAAAGACGGAACACCTCCACAACGCCCCTCAAAATGAGGGTACTCGCAATTAAATGGTTTAACTTTAATTAAAAAAGAAAATTTATTATTAAAATTTGTTATGAATATTAAATTAGCACGAAGTTCTAGAAATCGGGTAACCGCCTCATTCTGATTTCATGTTGATTAATATTCGAACATATAGTGTTTAGACATTATACAAAATATCTCCAAGGTGTAAGATTCGGATAACCACCTCATCCTAACCTCGGAAATATTTTAGGCATTTTTATGACAATAATAAAATATGAGCCAAAAAAAAAAAAAATGAAGTCCGTCGATTTCATATTTAGTGTCGTAAAAAAAAAGAAAGAAATATGTGAATGATGTTATTTTATTAAAGTTGGGCTCAACGCGTTTTCGTTTCCTCTTCATCGCGCTTTTGTAAAAATCATCGAGATGTAAAGTTCGGGTAACCGTCTCACTCTAATCTCGATTTTACAAGAGTTTTTGAAAATATTTAGATTTTAGAAAATATTTAGTTGAGGTGTAAAGATCGGTTAACCGCCTCACTCTAACCTCGACTTTATAAAACTTAAAAATTTGACTCTTGGAATATTTGGGATTTTAAAAAAAAAAAATCGTCAAGCTAAGGTGTAGAGATCGGTTAGCCGCCTCACTCTAACCTCAACTTTGTTAAGCTAAAAAAAAAAAGAAAAAATCTTTTATTTTTGAAATACTTATGATTTAGAGAAATCTAACTAAGGCGTAGAGATCGGTTAACCGCCTCACTCTAACCTCAACTTTATTAAGCTTTAGAAATCTTTTTGCTCTTGAAAAATACAAGAAATGGCTTAATCTTTTATTTGTAGGATTAAAAACCTTATAAAAATGATAAAAATTGAAATTAGTCTCAAAATTGATTGATTGGAGTCAAAATAACTCATTTTATAACAAAATGCTAGGTCAAAATTGAAAATGGCTCGATCAGATTGAAAATAGCTCGGTTTAGATCAACTTAGCTCGGCCAGTTTAAAATGGGCTCGTTCGGTTTAAAAACGGGCTCGGTTGCGACCGAGCCCGGCGCGCGCGGGTTAGCCCCGCGCGCGTCATTTAGTTTAAATCGACGACCGGCTCAGCCGGTCGTCGTCCAAAATGGATTTCAGTCGGTCGCGCGAGCTTGCGGCCGGCTGGCATTGCCGGCCGTCGGCCGACGAAGCCCGTATACATACCTAAGGGTTATCGACGGTCCTGGATTCAATGGCGAAGTCAAAATTTGGTTTTGATGACTCTACCGCAAGTTATAACCGTTTAAAGTTTCGGTGAAAAATAAAATTTTAGAATTCCGCCATCGTGACTTGCCGTCAGCGCCGCCACGACGGCGTTTCACGATGTCCTACAAACAAAGAACTCCGAAATGTAATCTTATTGGCTTGTAAAGGGGCCTACCTTAGCTCCCGAGCTCGACAGGTGGTGGTGGAGGTTTTTTGACGTTTTCCAGCGATCCGACGCTATCTTCTATCGTGCAAATGCTTCGACTATCTTCTCTTCGACATCTCCTTCAATCTCCCGAGCTTCACAGCCACTAATTCGACGTGATTTGCGAAATCGTGTTTTTTTGTTTTAGATCTCCCCGATCTCCTCTCCTCCGCCGTCGGCAACGCGGGTATTTATACCAATACGAATGAGGGTTATCCGAATGACGTGAGACGCGATCGCGAGATCGCAGGGGGAGGCGCGACGGTTATGCGAGACTTGGGCAGCGGCGTTCGACCGATTCTTTGAAATTTTTCGATATTACGTGAAAAAACCGTTTATTTACTAAATTACAAAAACGACCTTTATTTATTTTGCAAAATGCTAGGCTTATATTTTCTTTTTTGACAAAACGGGACCCTCTCACATAAATATTCGATTGTCGCAAAAATTTCTAGTTTGTATGTGGTCTCGTTAAGAATTATAAACAATCATATTCATCTAAATAGTCTCAAATTAAGCCAAAATAAATTTAATTATGTAAATTGAGATTTTAAGTTTAATTGAGTTTATCGAGTAAAATTGGGACGATAGTCTGGACAAAATGGGGTGTCTAAATATACAATACACTTATTATTTTTATCGCATTATAGTTATTACATTGTGCTGATATTTGTGACAACTTTATTTGTAGGATCGGATGGAGCCACAGCTTGGACTGATCGATCGTAGTAAACTATATCTCTAGGATCAACATACACCCGATAGTACATTTGCTGGAGATACTAACATTATACGGGTTCAACGGTTGGAGACCCTTTTACATGATAATGTATAGCTTGATGATCGCCTGATCTTTTATCTATATCGAGTTGGATTTTATAGATACAGGCGTCTGGGTTTTATACAAATCGATGCGGCCTTGATTACGGCCTTTTTAGAGAGATGGCGTTATAGACACATCAATTTTATCTACATGTTGGCAAGTGCAATGTTACAATGCATGATATTCAGGTGTTGTTGGGTTTACCGATAAACGGAGAGCCAATGACCTACGCTACTATTTGTCATTTTTTGTAGAATATTTTGCAAGGATGCTTGATAAATACATTCACCTAGTAAGAGCAAAGGAGGTCGGGTGGCTATTAGAGAAGTTCCTTGTTATTCTTGATAGAGCGGATGATGCTATCTTGGAGTAATATACAGAGTATACCTTTTTTACGTTGATTTATGGCACTTTATTCATTGATTCCTCTAGCTCGTATGTCTATTATTTTACTTTAGGCAAAATATCTTTTTTAACCCCTAAACTTTACATAAATGTGTCTCTATAATCCTGAACTTTAAACTGTACTTGTAATAACCTTGAACTACAAAAAAAATGCTCACAATAACCTTGCCGTCAATTTTTTCGTCCGCCGTCGTTAATTCGCTGACGTGGCAGTTTTTAAATTATTTTTTTATTCATTTTAAATTTTTTTTAAACTTTATGAAGTACAAAAATGTCGGAGGAGGGGTTTATTCCTAGAAAAGTAATTAAAAATAAATAAATATAAAGACATATTTGTCTCTCCATAAAGTTAAAAAAATTTAAAAATTGATTAAAAAATAATTTAGAATATACCACGTCAGCGAATTAACGGCGGCGGACGGAAAAACTAACGGCAATGTTATTGTGGGCGTTTTTTCGTAGTTCAGGATTATCGCGGGTATAGTTTAAAGTTTAGGATTATAAAGGCATATTTTTGTAAAGTTTAGGAGCTAAAATTGCCTTTACTTTATTATTCTTAGAAGACATTAATCTGATTCCAACTTATAATTGGGATAGCATGGCACTTTGTTGTAAAAATACTTGTGCATCGCCAGCGCCGAGAGACCCACATAGATAGATGGATGTGCGGTCCTTTTGCAGCACTGGGCTTACAAGCGTATATATTTACTGCACCGATGATCATTATCATTCCACCGAATACAGAGGGGCATCTTCTATCTCTAGTATACCGATATAATCTTTTACGTTATTATATTTTTATTATAACAATTTAATTGTTAGTATTTTTATATCATATATTATATTGATATATAGGTGACTGTTGACGACCTTCCTCCAACGAGGGGAATGGGTTGGAGTCACTACCTAATATTTTAGGGAAATATAGGAGATCAAATAATGTATATTGAGATTCGAGGGCTCGTTCATCGATTACGTATGGGGAGAAAAAAACACCTCCACAGCACCCATAAAAAGAGAGCACTCTATAAGTGATCTATAAGTGATCGTGAGGATTTTAGGTTTATATTCTAATGCATAATATTGTTAAAACGTGCATATTTGATTGAATTATCCACCCGTTATGAATAAGAGATAATGGTATCCTCCTTACTCTATAGGCAATATTGGACAGTCACGTCCAAATAGATAATATACGTTTACCAAAGTGACACCCACTGTCACGACCCGCGACGGTTTGGGAAAAGAAACACAGATCCAAAGTTTGCAATACGGAAGCTCATGCGATTAAAACCATAAGAACGAAAATTGAGCCGAACTCGGGACTATCGGCACCGGCGAGTACCCACGGAGGAGGTGGAACCGGCCTCGAGCACCGACTAAGCTTGTCAAAAATCTTAAGATATCAATCTCCTCAATTGATATCAAAATATCAAGGACAAACTTAGGTCCGAAATATAAACATTTGTAACAAAGGCTCACAAAAATGTTTTCGCAAATACCGGCTTAACCTGTATTTTTCTAAAAGATTCGGAGGTGCTAAACCTCTTAAATATATTTATACAAGATCCTAAAAATATTAAGGTGACGTTTGGTTGGGAAGCTAGAATCGGAATGGGTATCGGAATTGGAATGCAGTGGAATCGGAATGGGAATGACCATAACTTGTATAACGTTTGGTATATTATGGAATCGGAATCAAATTGCCTAATTCTATTCCGGTGGAGACATCCGGTAATCAGAATTCCCTTAATAACAGGAATCCAATTCCTATTCCGGACGGTTACAATTCCAATATTCTCTTAACCAAACGCCTACAATCGGAATAGGTAGTTACGATTCCCATTCCATGCGGTTAAAATACGAACCAAACACCCCATAAAAGTATTTTCAAAAACCATTTAAAACGAAATCAAAATCCGAATTCATAGAGTTTCGGTCGACCGAAAGTTGGGGTCAAAAACACCACATTTAACAAAGTATGCACATTTCATATAAAAACTTTAGAATTTCATACAAACTTGAGATCTAAAAGCTTACATGTATTTTTATAAACTATATAAGGAAATACAAGTCATGTGTAGGTTAATACTTCACTTTTATACATCATTCACTATAAACTATGTGTGACTAGTTTAAGTATACCAAAATGATATCTATACATCACTAGTCCCCAAAATCCCAATACCTTCTATAACCTCTCTCGCAAGCTACGTCGGTTACGCGAGCTCATTGCCCTTCGCGGACGGATCTGAAAAACAAGGCAACAAAGCGGTGAGTCCTATGATTCGGTGAGCGGCACATCGGTGTCCTCCCTTGGAGCACCAATATAACACCGCACATAAGAAAACACTAACATATACAACATCATCATCATGAATGATAACAAACATAGTCACCACATATGCATATCACATATAGCATGCTTTAGCTCGTAATGATAATCACCCGACCAACCAATTATGCATTCTCTTTGTTAAGTCAGCGTGATTAACTAACCCCATCGTAGTTAGTCATTATTGTTTATTTAGGTAAGGTAGGTCCGACACGAACTCCCTAGCCAAGGCACCTAACCTGCCCGGACTAAGGCAGTTCCGGATGCCTACACTCATACCAAGGCTTTCGCCCGCTGTCGCCGGATTTTTCATCGCGACACAACACTCACGGTAGGGGCGACCCCACAGCGCAAAATGGGGCTACTCGGACTCTTTACGCCTTGTGCATCCGAGCCTCGCACTACATAGCAATCGCCTGGCCAACGGCTGATCCACAAAGTACTACGCCCACCGTCCTCTGTAGAGGCAAACTCGCCGCCTTAAGTACTCTAGTCAGAATCCTCCACCCCCGATATATTATCCCCCGGAATCATTACATCGGTTTGACTCAATCGAAACTCGACGGAGATCCAACTTCCGAGTACCCACATTTTATTAAGGCACAACCAATACGAGTGTCTTTAGACCTATCTTACTCTACACATCGTACACATACTTACATAACATCACATATCAATATGGATAATATAGTTATTGAGCAATCCATACAAAGTTCATAATATTTGAACTAAATATAAATGTACACAACATGATGCACTACACGAAGCTAACACATTTAGCATCACAAGAGTATCATAAAGCATGTTACATGATTTCACAACATAATATTCAATATCAAGCTAGGGTTTTTGACCCGGCTACACATATTCATCAAAATCATGTAAACACACCCAGAAATACCACCAAGCACATTCTCATGTATACCAACACACACACTTGGTGTTTAACCGCTCACCTCGAAATCAAGCTTCCCACGAGCTCACAACCGAAACTCCGCGAACCGAAAATCGAAGTGATCTACGCGTAGAGTAATACCGGAAGAGTGTGAAAATCATATTTAAATCAAATAAAATCAAAGAAAATGAGATGATCACCTAGAAGGGACTTATCTAGGGCTCCAGCACTCCTGCTCGCGGGTGGAAAGAAAATAAAATCACAAACAACACTTAAAACAACTCTCTACCTACTCTTACCTACTCCGATCGGTCGACCGAAACAACTATCGGTCGACCGAAAATTCTGAAATCTGCATAAACAGATTCAGCACCAACACTCGGCCGACTCGCTACGGATCACACACTCGCGCCCACGAGACCCCAATAAGGCCAGCTCGTCCCCGACGCGACCACGCATGCATCCCCAAGCAATAGCAAGCCTCACATGCACATGCAAATCCAAGAAAATCATAACACACACATACACAACCTACATGTCTAGGACTTAGGAAAATTTTCAAATATCCACATGAGAACTAAAGACTAAGGAATTAACTCGGTCACGGACCTCACACCCGCCATCTTGGTTCCATACTTCTCTATTTACATGGAATTTTATTTTAACAAGTATGTCTAGTGGTATTAGGAGAGTAATATTTGTTGCTTTCCTATTTCGACCACTCGTACTTATTTGCTCCAATTACTTAGACTAAGGTTCATTCAATCCATAGCCCTTATGAAAAAAAATCAAATATCTATTAGTTATATGGTGTATTTATCTGTTAATGTATATGCTATTAAAGAAAGTGCAAGTAAAATTAATTTATTTGGATTCGGGATTTAACGTATTTTCGTTTTCACTTCATTACCAAAACCAAGAGGGGATATATTTGAACACCCATACCAAGAGGTGTCTCTACAATATATATAAAATAAGGTAATCTTCAAAATTATGTCATTAGAAAAATAAGGAAAGTTAACCTAACAAGGACAATTTCATTACTTTATATGATCAAAATAACATAAAATTATCATTTTGAATTAAATGGGCACATCTTAGCAACTGCGAATTATAGAGCGCACATTTTGACAAATATTCATAATTTTTAATAATTTATTTTGTACTGTTTATGCAAACATGGTTAAGAATTCTTCAAATTATTTGTCAAATTTGTTGTTATTTATTTTAATATTTAATTGTTTCTTGATGCAGATTTACCAAATGATTTAAATGAGATCGATTTAAATTCAGATTTACCACTTAACGTGATTTACAAACTTGGAAGTATGTGTTTAGAATTAACAGAAATTAAGTATAATTCTTTTCTATAATAAAATAGCTCGTGCTTAGCACAGATTATAAGTATAATTAGGAGGATAAGTCTGACTTTGTCGCTTACTATTTTTTTACATTGACTAAATCCTACCCATTCCTATATGACCCATCACATATTGCACTCATCCCTAACACAATAATCCTAAACGGTTAACTAGGGAGAAAAAAAAAAAGCACGGATGCAACATATATCTCTGTAACTATTTTACTATTGATATTCCTACTCAATTTTTTTGGAAAAAGCCTTCGTTACATAAACTTAACAAATATAACAAATTATGGACCAGATGGAGCACCGGTGATAACTTGGTTAAGATGAACTTAGATCGGGCATGGAGGACCACACGGGAGTAACAACTACCCGGGTAATTAAAGATGCTCGTTACATATTTCACCAGATGCTCGCTCTAACAGATGCTAGATTATGATGGCATACATAAATATTTCACCAGCAGTTATAGAAGGCTAACTCCACTCTCAAATAACATAACAAATCAAAGTAATTAAAACAAAAAACACCGTCACAAAGTCTGGGGCCTTTCAAAATTGAACAAGCACACAGATAAAACCTAGGCTTTTATGAGCAGAGACACGATGATAAATCTAGAAGACAAGCTCATGGGGCTTCATCCCCGACCGAAGAGAGAATCTAGCACCCAGGTACGCCCTCAAGTCTGGAACAGCATCTATGGCTTTCATCAACGAGACGTCGACGGATTTCTGGTCCTCCTTTTTCTCTTGCGGAAGGGACTTGGTTTCCTACATTTACGAACGTAAGGTGCGAAAGACGATATGTCAGATTCATTCATGAGTTGAAAGAATCAGAGCGTATAAACGGAATTATGTTTACCTCTTTCTCTCCCTCGAAGAATTCACCCTCAGACTTTTTGGCCTTCTTCTTTTTTTCTTTTGTAAAATATTTGTCATCAAATTTATCACAGCTAACACCAGAGATGTCAATTTTAGTAGATGTTGCAATTACGTAGGCCTGATTGACGCGTCTAAGGGGAACGCCGTTGATCTTAAATGGGCCTGAAGCAGCACGAAGATGAGGATAATGAACATAAATCATAAATGCTCAATTAAAAGAGTTGCATTAAAAGCATTAAATCACACAAAGAGAATCTTTTGAAAACTGAAGATAAGCCTAATAGCTGCCAAAACTATTACCTCAAAGTGAAGCAAAAACAAGTGCATTATGATCAGAAAGTAGATATTATGAAATATGGAATGAGAAAAACAGAAGCTAACAGAAATCAGTAATTGTGGAATATCAATAAGAAACTTTAGAAATTATAAGGGAAATTCCAATATATAGTAATTTCAAGTGCGCCCTTAAAACAAATTAGATATAACCAAAGCTGTATATGTCGATAAAAAAATAAATTAAAAAAGATCCACATGCACAGAGTTCATGCACTCGTATGAAGATGAATATCATGACTACATAAAAAGTAGATATATAATTCTAAATTCAACAGGCTCAATAAGCTTATAAAAACATCATGGATTCATATACAAAAATATCTACGTAAGCACACTTCATATCACTGCTTTAAGTGCACTACTTCAGATCACTGCTTTAAGTGCCAGTCGGCATGGTCTATATAGGAAGGCCCATGCTTGTTCCGGCAATCATTGGTACGGCAGGATTGGCACCGCACTTGCCGAAAAACCTCATTTATTTTTTTTTAATTAATATTGAATTTTTATCTTGACTTTTAAATAATAAGTAAATGTATAGTGGCACAATCTGCACAAATTTTTTTTGGCACGTGCCAAAATCTGAATTTACTAAACTTGACTAGGATCGGCACTGAAAACCTTGCTTCAGATCGACAAATTCAAAAACAGTATTGTTCTACAACAAATCAAATAAATAACATGTATGAAGTTTGAGATTAACAAGGGAAACCCCACATCAGTGGATCCTGTAGGGCATGTAAACCCACCGGTGGCCCCAGCTCCAACATCAGCGAAATTCAAATGTCATGATTTGATACTCAAAACCTTAATTCAGCATAACTATGAACTGATTATACAATTGTTATCTTAAATTACAATATCTCAATGGATCATGAGCACTATATATGGTTTAGGCCGAGCTAGATCATCAAGTCGCTTAATTATTATATGTATTGTAATTTAGTTTAAATAAAATAAACAATGGAGATATAAAGAAGAAACTTACTAAAAGATCAATTCATCAACCAGCAGTAGTTTCCATCTAATATTCTAAGGTCTATTAAAGTAACCACTGGTAATATTTACTCCTTTGAAATACCTTCCACTAAACTCTAGTTCAAAATTCTGACCCCCTAGTTTTGGGGCCTGGCACTCTGATCTAAACATTAGTAACCACTGGTAACATTTACTCCTCTGAAATACTTTCCACTAAACTCTAGTTCAAAATTCTGACCTCATAGTTTTGGGGTCTGGCACTCTGATATAAACATTAGTAACCACTGGTAACATTTACTCCTTTGAAATGCCTTCCACTAAACTCCAGTTCAAAAATTCTGACCTCATAGTTTTGGGGTCTGGCACTCTGATCTAAACATTAGTAACCACTGGTAACATTTACTCCTTTGAAATACCTTCCACTAAACTCTAGTTCAAAATTCTGACCTCATAGTTTTGGGGTCTGGCACTCTGATCTAAACATTTCGGTACTACAATATGATAATGGAGGCAAAATGTAAGTATAAATTAGGTTGGGTGCAGTGTCATTTGCCAAAATTGAATTCATATACATGTTACATCAAATTCAAATCGAAACACAACATGTTGAATCCCGAATTACCTGTCACAAGAAGCAAACCAGAAGGTAGTTGCTTCAAAAAGACCACCCTCTTTCCCATAAACCTTCCAGCCAACAGAATCAAAACAGTACCCGGAGTAATGCTGGCCCTAAGCAAATCAACACATACAGAAACAAAGCTCTAATTAAAAAGATCAAATTAGATTACTCCAAAAATGCGGTCAAAAACCCTAATTAACAAGATAAACAAGATCACTTTGTAAAATGTGATTATTACCTTAACTTGGTGGGTTTCGGCTTGCGATGGTTGGAGATCGGCTTCTTGACATCATCAGCAGGATAGAACTTGGGGGCTATCTCGGTAGCGGCAGCGGCGGGTTTTGCCGGAGCTTCGTGGCGGGGAAACGCGCCGCCGTTCTTGGCCTTCAGTGCCCAGATACCGCGCTTGTGGTACATCTTGGATCGGGAATATTTCCCGATACCGCGAATCAGATCGGGATTGCGACTAGAACATCGAGCTTTCTTCGTCGCCGGCGCCATTGATGAGCTTGGAAGCTCGCGAGATCGAGCAAAAAATGTGTGAGGGAAAAAATGGCGGCCAAAACTCTAAAATCTCACGTTGACGTATTTATACGGTGAGGCGGCTAGGGCTTAATGTGAATGGGCAGTGGGCACATGACTAATAAGTGCGTTCCCGAGAGTGGGGAGACGTGCATCAAAGCGGTGTCCGAATGGAGCCGTTCAAATGTAGTTTGAGCTTAACTTGCTAAAAATTTGACTTTAATTCGATGAAAATCAGCAAAATAATGTTTGTGCTCGATAAAATAAGTTTGTAAGCTCACGAAATAGACTTAATAAAATTATTATGATAAAGAGAGAAAATATTTTTATATTATATCAATTTTTTATATTTAAATAGATGGTTAAATATGTAATAATATAAATTTTAAAAAAAATATGACTTAAATATTTGAACACATAAATGTAATAATATTTTAGTAAGAGCAAAATAGAATAATAATATATCTTCATAACTTTAAGTTCGAAATTTGTTGGAACCAAACTCGAATTCAAAATTTTTCAAACAAGCCGACTGAACAATGTACTAGACTTATGCTGGACTAGTTTCCACCCTTCCATGATTATCACATTTCCCTTGACATATTCTTTAGGAATAACCGTCTTATTCATAATCTATTATCGTCAACATTCCAAAACATCTATTTATAATCACATTTTAAAAAAAATTTGAATATAAAAATTATACATCACATCAAAATTAATTTTTTTAATATTTAAAATCTTTCTATATTTTGTTTTTTAAATAGGTGTGTTGAGACTCTAAAGTTTTAACTGATTGCTAGATTGACTTTTAAATATACAAGATTTTGAAGCCTTACAATATTGTTTTAAAAGCATTTATAAAAAAATTATAAATATAAAAGTGATATATCACATCCAAGTATATTTTTTCTTTAATTTAAAATACTTACAAGATTCTATAACTTTTATATTGGAAGTTCTTCTAAATATTTTTTTTTTCTAATTTTAGGACTTTAAAGTTTTATAGGTTTGAAATGAGTTTGAAATTAATTTTAAAATTCGTTTCAAATTCGTTAAATTTTATAGCTCTAAAATTTTTATTTAGAAATATTTTAAAAAAAAAATTAATATAAAAATTATAAATCTTATCAAAATTTAGATATATATATTTTATATTAAAATATTTTTTTTATTATACAAGTTTACGGCATCAAAATTGCTTCTTAAGATAGAAAATCTACAAGTCTCTTAAGATAGAAGATCTACAAGTAGAAAAAAAACAAAAAAACTTCTGAATTGATCGATCTAATTTGGGACATAAGAATTTTAAGTTTGAATCACTCATTTCGGGGTTGGTCGAGGGACAGTTTGGTCCATGGGCATTCATGTCATGCCTCAACCCATTCCGAATCCCTGCTAAAATTGCACCATCCATACCCGACTACACCACACAATCAGATCTTTTTTTCAGACTTAAAAAAAAATGGTCAACTTACTTGGTGTTGAATATATGCCTCCTATACTTATAATTCCAAATGTTCTACTCTAATTAAAGGATATGAGATTAAATTTCACATACAACCTCTACATGGACCTAATGCCATAAACTTTTCGATTTGATCAGTTTGCAGTTAAAATCAAGGGATGACACAGTAATTAGACCATCTAACGTGTCAACTCCAGTCTGAAAAACAGAAAAAAAAAAAAAAAGGAAAAAGAAAAGATCTAGCATAGAAACACAGATACAATGGTTTCAAGTGCAAACTCTACATTGAATTTAACAATAAACTCTCCAGAAGAATAGTTAATTCAAAAACAGAAAATTCCTTTGCAGATTAAGTAAACAACGATACAAAATAACGCCAATCTACCAGGCATCAAAAGGCATACAACTCCTCATAATGATATTAAGAAGAGTTACCACAGCTATAGTTTTATTCTTTCCAAAGATCAGCAAACTCATCAGGTTCCAGTGGATTCGACATCTGATGAATCTTCCTCCGCGTCTTAGCCTTGATCTTCGTGGCATACTTACCTGCTTTCTTTTTCTTCTCAATTGCCCGAATCTGAACAAGAAGATGTGCAAAAGCAAAAGTTACAAAAATTTCAATCATTAAATAAGTTGTTGATCCGGTGTAACTAATTTTTGAATAAATTTTCGTTACTCTCCATCGATTTGATCCTCCATCTTCGCCCTCAATTCCTAACAATAGCTACTTTTGGAGGGTAATCTATCAATCGATTTCATCAAGCCAACATTAGCACATCAAGGAGTCGACTAAGAGCAATTGGTGGAACAACTAGTGCTGATAACCGAAACTATGATGGATAGCATTAACAATGTGACAACTAGGATAGAATTTAAAATGAAAAAAAAAAAATTTACCTGATTTGGTGATACATAGTAAGGGTTTTCATACAACGTGGGCCCACCGAAGCTGCCGCCGAATATCTTGATAGGATACAAACAAAACCTCGGACCAACCTGTTCATGTGCAATACAGTCAAAACGAAGAAGGGGGAATAGCATGCGCATAGCTAACAAAATTTGCAAGAGCGAGACTGCTGTTTACCTCTATGAGGGTCAGTTTGTCCAGTCCTCCACGATCCACTTTATCAGTCTCATTATGTGGAACCGATATCTGCACGAAGAAAGGCCAACTTGCAAATTACGGAAGTTATGAAACAGCAGTCTCTTTTTTTCAGAAGTCAGAAAGTTGAAAAATGCATCGCGATAAAAGCATCTTTTGTTTGTAGTCCAGAAAAGTAGTCTAGCTTAACAAATATACAAATATCTTGAAAATCAAAGTACGGTTGCTCCAAGCTAAACTTCATGTAAACTTGAGAATTATGGTGTTCCTATCCACTAATATGAAAAGACGATTGACGGTAGATGGAGTATATGGAGTAAAGCTATAGATGGAGTATATGAAAAGACGATTGACAGTAGATTGAGAATTATGGTGTTCCCACTCCCATAATTCTATAGATGGAGTAAAGCTGGATATCCCAAAACTCCATACAAAAAATCACCTGAAAGTGGATGGAACATCCACACGCAGAGAGAGAGCATATTAAAAAGAGCAGATACTCTGAACTTTCGAACAGTAGACAGGCCCAAGCTAAATCAAAGCCACAAATCAAGTTGGTAAAAAGAATACCTAAGCACAACAATTCTGAACAGCACAGCCTACAATTTTTACACAGTTTGGATCCCAATAATGTTTATTACAGTGTGGGGAAAAAAAAAGCTTCGAACCAAGAAACGAATACTCTTAGGTTAAAAGGGGTAAATCCGACTTGAAATGACAGACTGAAATTTTATGGACGAAGTAAACAAACCTGTCAAAAAAACGATGAGTGCAACTTGATAGGCACACTCCATTTTTTGGTTAAACTACATAAATGCCTACTAATATTCTAAGTCACACGTAACAATATGTTGATCGAAAGAGAGTGCAGTAGAAATTGTGGAGACTAAAGCAGAAAGCATAAACAGTAAGAAGCATACAATAACAAGTCTAGATAATATCTGGAAAATACTTAAAAGAAATCATGCATAAATTACCATATTATATTACCCAAGAAAGAAAGATGGAAAAATAAAAGAAGTGTCACCTGATAATTTCTGAACCAAATGTGATCGTCAACGATCGAGAAAACCAGTACATGATCATGGAAAGGCTTGGCCTTTCTGTGATCCTTTGGGGTCCCAAATATCTACACCAAAAGAAAACATTTAGTAACCTTTGCAAATAATATAGTTTGCATTTGCAATGCAATGAAAAGCTTTCCTCATGAAATGTTGTGGTCCTATGATCCTACCAGTCAGATTATATAAGCTAACCTTATGATACGACAAATGTGTGATGTCCTAATGACAATGCAAATGGACCTGCATTATTCAGCAGGCAAAAGAATTGCCATAAAACAAGCATATGAAAAATCATATCAAAGCTAGTACCCGACCTGCGTTATAATTTCTTTCATGAGCTTCCAGTGAGGTTCTTGATCAAAATTTGTAGAGAAGGTCAAAATAGGGCGTGAACCTTTAAGATGGTTTCCAGTAAGCTTCAGTTCTTCCATAGTATGAACTGCACAAATTAATGCAATGAAAAAGGAAAATCAAGTACAAAAATGGGAGAGCACTATCTTGAGCTCTTCAACTTTAAACTGCGTAAAAAGTAGGCACAAGTGCACAAAAATGAAAATACCTGCACTGACCAGGAACTTCACAGATGGACCATTAGGGGACTTGGCCATCCAGAGGTAAAGGTCTTTCCCCTTTCTGCACTGGAAATGCATGTAGAACAATGGATCAGCATCGAGGAATTGTACTTCTAAAGAAAGATAATGACAATCTAACTTGAGTTTTGACTTAGTGTAGTGCCCATTTTTCTCCAGGTCATTACATTGGGCATTCACATGGACTGGTTTTGACTTTCGACATGTTTAGTTCAATAATTTTTATGAGTAGGATCCACCATTAGTGTTACCTACGTTCTTCCATTACTAGTAAACATTGACAACATCGTCATGGAAGTCTAATTTCCTATTTCAAAATAGTGCACCATTGTTGATCCATATAACTTGACAGACCACATCGCTTTAATTAGCATTTCCACATTCCAATGCTAAAAAACTACTATACACAAAGCAATGACAGTCGGTGGCACAAAAGGAATGCATATTAAATGCTTAAGTACAATATAAGTTACTTTCTTACTCTTACTGCACATTTGTTCAAACTAATTATAAATCATGTTGTGAAATCTCCATGAATTAACATACTGTTTTGTGATAAATCTGTTCACTACAAACTAATAATAGGCCATAACAACACCACCACATGGTAAAATCTAAAACTTTAATTACCCACTCATTTAGTTAACTTTTCTGTTACTCATTTAGTTAACTAATTCTACCTGCAGATTGAGTAAATCAAGAAATCTTATGAAGTAATACTAACGTGTGCTCCAAAATTTACCCTAATATAAATCAAGTTAGTTTGAATTCACACTGTTCCCATTTGATTATCATGTAGCTCAGTTCATGCATGGACTTTGGGATATTCAGAATTCTCAACAGTTCCCTTAGTTGAATGCATCCAAGACTAATCAAGTCAAGTTTGAATGTCACATAGTCACATTTGACTAGCTCATAGTCCAATTTATGCATGATTTTTTAGAGAAATTTTGAGAGCTTTTGCATTATTGCACCATATATGAAACCACCCACTCAACGAAAATATGCTAAATTCATCAAACTACGCTATAGTAAGAGAAGCCGTTTAACTCACCTCAAAAAACAAACATGAGGAACAGTTCCTAAGCTCAACCAGCTCATTTAATGTGGCTCCTTTGCTTTCCTTTGATTCAACTTTGCTATCTTTCTTGCTATGCGGTAACAGTGCCACCAAATTCAGCATCAAGTGCCGGTATCTTCATATAATAAAATCAGTCATGCTCAGTCAAATGCAACAACTGAAATAACTAATTTCATCCAATCAGAAGGAAAATAGATGGAAAACTTCAAAAAGGAAATATACTAATGTCCAAAGATGTAAAAATAAGAATAAAACCCTCAAAATGAAATCCAAATCTAAACAAGGGTCCCGACTCATAAACAAATAATAAAAAAAAGAGAAAATAAATGCAATTTTAGCAATGACAACATAAGAGGGACTCGAATGACAGTAAAAGAAAACCGATAGAACAATTCAATAACGGCAAACATATACATAACAAACAAAAATGTTAACCTCAATACAGTACCGGAATCTTAAAAAAAACAAAATCACAAAAGAGATAAAATGTATGCATAATGAAGCACACGTGGCTTTAGCCACCTCGGATGGTGGAGATGGGGTCGGCGCCACCTGACGGTTTATATGCTAGGCAAGCCACAATAATTGGTCATGAACGGATTCCCCTTTGTCAATTTCACAAACAAAAAATGCAACATTAACAGTGAAACAATCAACAGCAAGGGTGAAATTCACATAAGCATACTCCAAAATATAAGTAAAATTCAGAGATTTATAACCTGTAGATAATCCGTCGGGAGCAAGTGACGAGCACTTTCTCCTTGTTCCTAAACCCTGAGGAGGAATATCCAAGTTTGCCCTCCTCCAGTTCGTTACTCTCATCTCCGTCCTTCTTAAACCCTAATAACGTTCGCTTGGGCCGCGACGGCGCCTCCACTGCCGCCGCCTTCTTAGGTGGCTCTGCAATCTCCGAACTCTTCCGCTTCTTCCCCATTATCACCGCGGCGGCGCAAAGGGCGGGAATAATACCTTGCAAAGCCGGAGGCAGCGCGATTAACGGATGAGAAGAGAGAGAGAGAGAGAGAGAGAGAGCCGCCGCTGGTTGAGAGGGAGAGAAATATCAAAAACCCAACCACCGTAAACGCGATGCCGTGGGCGGTTTCATTAGGCCTCCATTAAGGAGCAATGAGTTGTTTTTCACTACGGCCTCCATTGATATCCAATTCGCAATTGTCCAGTCCAAAATATTCTTATACAAGGTCCAAATCGAATTTAAACAATTTTTAGAACGGTTATATATATATAAATGCTAATTTCCACTCCAGAGAGCAGGCTAGACTCATATCGGGTCTTTTTTAATGATCCGAGTTGTAAATAAAAGATCGAAACCGTTGAAGTAGTCTATATTGTAAATATATATATATATATATATATATATATATATATATATATATATATATATAAATACTAATCTTCACTTGAGTGGAGACGGTTAGACTCATGTCAGATTATTTTTAACAATCAGAGTTGTAAATAAAAGATCAAAACCGTTATAAGTGATCCATATTGTGAAAATATATATATATGTCTTATCAAAGTCGTTACACTATGTGGTATTTTAAATACTTTTTAATGTAGCATGTGGTATATTTGCTCTTGTTCTAAAAAAAGCATATTGTATTTGTATTAATTGTTAGAAATATATAAATTCATGTAGCTTATTTAAAGAATTTTAAAAAGCTAATATTCAAAATAAATACTTAATAAAAATAATCTAAATAGATATATAAATATTGATATAAAATAATCATATTTTATATTATATAATATTTATTTATATAATTAAAATTTTATTTATATATAAAAAAATTTAATCATATATATATATATATATATATATATATATATATATATATATATATATATATCTTCACTATTATTTCACACCACTTCTCAAATAATTTTCATATATGATATATAGTATTTTTCTTGTTATAATAATATATAAAGAATAAAGTATAATATTTTAATAAAATAATTTTTAATTTATATAATATTATAAGAAATTATATTTTTTTAATATAATTATTTGTATATGACTAATATCTGTGCGTTGTATGGGTACAAAATTAGTAAAAATAAAAATCTGCACTAGGAGCTACTGAAGATACTCTCTTACAAGGAAGAGTGTGTGGATTTAATTCCTCGCAAACCAAAAGAAAGGACTAGAGGTGAAAATAAGTCTATCTTTGTTCAAATTCTACTAAATTTAAAAATTTTGAGTTCAATTCAACGACAAGCTTGGTCCCAGTTGATCGTTGAGCTCAACACTGCTTTTCTGGCTCAATCAAATCTGCTAGTGTCTTCCCCTCTCAACCAACGGTGGCGCTCTCTCTCTCTCTCTCTCTCTCTCTCTCTCTCTCTCTCTCCCTCTTCATCCATTAATCGCTCTGCCTTCGGTTCATTCATTAATCGCGCCGCCTAGCCTCGCAAGGTATGTAGCTCCGCCCTTTGTGCCACCGCGGTGATAAATTCATCTCCAATTTATTATTTCGAATTCTTCTTCGTAATACAGTCAATTTAACACCAATAGTACAGTGCGTAAAATGCTTGATGAAATGTCTATGAGAAATCTCTTTATTGTGGTGCCTTTATAAGTTATGATTGTGATTATTGGAGTGCTTTTGGACATTTGAAGTGACGTAAATAGAGGAGGGATTGCCAATTCAAATGAAATAGTTTGTACTAAGTAGTATTGATGTTTATCTAAAGTTGATGTATTTATCTTTGTATTGGGTTGATGTACGATGATGGTTTTGAATGTTTCAGGACATTGTCATGATACATGCTATTGATCAGACTTTTTTGATTTTGAAGTAAAAAAGAATAAGAAGCTAATCACAGGTATACCCATCCGAAATTTTGTTATGCCCGTGACGATGCAGCGAATATTCACTGCCTCAAATCTGAAAAAGTGGATGTATAGTGGGTTCAGTGAGTTGATTCATTCATCTTTGATCGACAAAAGCAATAGTTTATCTTTTGATTCTGGCTTTTCGCTCTTTGCAAAGCGCTGGATGACAAAAAGCCGAAGGGTGCAAGATAGAAGCAAGAAGAAAAGAGTTCATCATCTCGAGATCGCAACTGAGAGATCGAAAGTAGTGTCCAAGATATTGGTAATCATCGAAGTGCTCAAGAAAGAACCTGAGCAGATCATTCCCTTGAGAAGATTGGAGCAGTACAGGCAGCAAGTTAATATTAGCAAACCACACAAGGTTTCAGACTTTGTTCGTAAGAGTCCCAAGCTTTTCGAACTCTATAGAGATAGGAGGGGAATCTTGTGGTGTGGGCTCACTAGGGTAGCTGAAGATCTTGTGGAAGAAGAGGCTCAACTAATACAGCAGCACACGCCAAAGGCGGTGGAGTACGTCACACGGTTCTTGATGATGTCTGTCGACAAGAGGTTGCAAGTTGATAAGATTTCCCATTTTCGAAGAGACCTTGGCCTCCCGTTAGATTTTAGGAATGAATGGATTCACAAGTTTCCTGAGCATTTCAGGGTTGTGACAGTAGATGATTTGGATTACTTGGAGCTTACGTCCTGGAGACCTGAATGGGCGGTAACTGAACTTGAGAAGAAGGTTGCTGAAGGGACAAACACTGAGGTTAGAGAACCCGGGATTCTTTGCATGCCCTTTCCGATGAAATTTCCTCCAAACTACAAGAAGATTTTTAGGGATGGCGGCAAGATCGAACATTTTCAGAAGAGGCCTTACCTATCCCCATATGCTGTTGCTAAGGAGCTAAGTCCTGGATCGCAAGAGTTCGATAAGAGGGCGGTTGCATTGATGCACGAGATATTGAGTTTTACTCTTGAGAAGAGGCTCGTTACGGACTTCCTTACACACTTCCGACATGAATTTGTTATGCCGCAAAAGTTGATGCGGCTTCTTTTGAAGCACTACGGAATATTTTATGTTTCTGAAAGAGGGAAGCGGCTTAGCGTGTTCTTAACAGAATCATATGAAGGTGCTGAACTAATCGATAAATGTCCGCTTGTGCTATGGAAGGAGAAGATTTTACGCCTCACTGGCTACCGAGGTAAAAAGACAAAAATAGAGAATTTTGATGAACTGTCGGATACAGAACATGAGACTCTGTCGGGTGCCGAAACCGAAGGTGCGTACAACATCTTTGATATTGATGACGAGGAATCACTTGAAACCATCGATGATGCTTCTCTCTCAAATGATTCAGAGTTGGACATTGGCCAAATCTAGTATGGATAAGCAGCGATTGTAGTAAGGACAAGTCTGATGCCTTGCTTATGCATATAAGTAAACTTTCAATTTCATTCAATCCAGTTATTGGGTTTTATTGTTGCTATTGGATAGGGTAAAATACCTTTTCACAGATTGCCTAGAGCGGCTAGCTCGACCGTAGGGGGCGCCTCAGAAAGCATCACCATCCGAATTCGAGGTCGCATGGGGTGAAATCTCCAGTAGGAATTTTGTTTGAAGAATCCTCTGTATTCCGTGGCAGGAGCTTCCGTTTATAAAATACTTGTACTCGGATCCTAGAACGTCAGTCGGAGTTGGAGGTGGTTCGTGGGGATTTTTTGTGAGTTTGAGATTCCTACGTGGACTTGCGCTTGTATTACGGGTTCCAATAATCAAAAAAAAAAAAAAAAAAAAACCTTTTTACAGATTATATATTTCCTTTTGGAGGCATGAAAGTCTACCCTGATATTTTTCATTTCATTTGACTGTACAGGTATTATGCTGTATCTCCGATTTATGTTTCTTTTCACTAAAAATTGATCATGTGTAGTTAAGCCCGACAAGTTTTTTTTTTATAAACTATTATTCAAGCATTGTTCTCACTGCTATAGCATACCATTTGGCACATTTTTTTATTTGTTTTCAAAAATTTGAATTGAAAGAAAAGCAATGCATGTACAAAAAATAATTAAAAATTAATTTTTAAAATTTATAATTACTAATTATTTTCAATTCTTTCAATTATTATTATATAATATAATATGATATGATATGATAAATAGATTTAACGTAAAAAATAATAGAAATTTACGTTTTAGCTTCCCTAAATCTACATCCGTTCAGTTCAATCCTCGAAAACAGAAAAGCGTGCGTCATGTTGGCGCGAAAACATATTTTTGGGAGCTGAAATGCAAACTGTATAAATCATGAGCTAAAATGCGATTCTCCCAAAAAGAAAAATACCAAGATGGAGTCCGATAATGATCAAGAATGCCGCTTAAAAGTTTGTGATACCAAATATAAATCTTGTAGATGGTGTAACTGAAATTTTGTTGCGTCTTCTATCCTTCATTGTAATTAGTCAAATTATGTTTGGAAAAAATACTTTAGCCTACTTATACTATTGTAATTAGTCAAATTATATAGTCTGCCTATCTTTGATATATATATATCTATAATATTTAAGCGGGAGGAGGTTGCTACAGTATATATATATATATATATATATATATATATATATATATATATATAATATCTTAATTTTTTTAAATATTTTATTTTAAAATAATTAAATATATTTTTTAAATTTATAAAAAAATTATTATTATTATTTTCACACGCATAATTTTTTTAAATATTTTATTTTTAAATAATTAAATATATTTTTTAAATTTAAAAAAAAAAAAAATTTCACACGCATCGCGGGTGATGTTTCCGCTAGTATATATATATGAAGTTCTGATCTGAACAAAGCCTATCTTTGAATATAACTAATCAAGTCTTTTATCTTGTGAGTGTGCCATCCATACTTTGACAGTGATTGAATATGGAATGAAAAGAGCATCATATTATAAACGATTGTAGTTTATTACGGTACACTCGACTGTACCGAACACATATATGATGATACTTTTTGAAAAAAAAAATTAAACATAAGAATTTTAATTTCAATGAGATATAGAATTTTGGTATTCAAAGTATTTCTGAAAAAATAAATATTTTAGAATTCTAAATTTTTAAATTTTAACAGATTTTACAATTATTTTTAAATTGCTAAAATTTTAGAGTCCAAAAATATATATTTAAAAATACTTTTTCTACCAATATTGTACGTTAATCAAAATACAAAAAAAAATTCCTCAAATACGTGTTTCGTATAGTTGGACTGTACCAGGATCAACACTCAAGAGCGACGGATATTGACCTTTAATATGTAGTATATTGTCGAACAACAACTCCGAAAACAACTTCTATGTTCATAATTTCAGTTATTCTTCGTTTAATTAGTGTGTCTTGTTGGAGGAGTTGCACTTAACTTTCTTTTCAGTTTAAGTCCTGTTTTAGTTGGCAGAATTATATCCCCCCACCTTTTTTTTTTTGTCGTCGGAATGGAGAGGCTCGCCCCTTAAATTTTTATTAATCTAGTAGAACTAAAGTTACTTTCATCAACTTGTAGTAAGTCATGAGCACCCAAAGAAGACGATACAAGGACATGTATACCTAACGGCCCAGAAAAAAGCTCTGATGGCTAAGTAATCTGCAACACGATTTCCTTCTCTATAAATATGTTGTATGTGGACCTACCGCCTGCGCTTTAAAATTTTTTTACACTCAGTGACAAAATTTATAATGCGATCTTCAGGTAGTTCTTTAGACTGGAGATACTGAATTAAGAGCAAAGAATCAGTTTCAAAGACCACATGTCAGAATCCCATACACCATCCCATCTGCAACACACTAAGACATCTCTATATCTCTGCTCCTCAATCGAACAGCTCCCCAGATACAGAGGGTTAACACCCTAAGATCCTCAGGTAGTTGTTGTTGTTGTTGTTTTTTTTTTTTTTTTTTGGGAAAATTTTTCGTTGAAAAAGTTTGTTCATAACTTTTTTTTGTGACTGTCATAACTGATTAATTCAAGAATGTCACTAACTTATATTCTATTAAACAAAAAATTTTAATATTTTAATCTGTACAGATTCGAAGGTTCATATTACTTCTAATGTTATAACTTATGTGCAAAAATTATTGATGGGTCTGGTTTATCAGAAGACAAAAAGTGGTCTTGTCATGATAGTGATTTTAAGGTTTCTTTCTAGAGAAAGTTACATATAAGCTCCTGCCTCACTCAGTAATGGTGTTATAAATAAACCTTTTATTTTAAATCTGTTATTTTTTACGTTTCGAAATATTTATTTAGAAGTAAAAAAAAAAGTGACTATAAAAAATATAGATCATATTAAAATATATATTTTCTGTATTTTTTTTCTAAAATACTTCTAATCAGATATTTTGAGATATCAAAATATTAATGGGTCAGTAAATTAATTTCTAAATTTGTTAAATTTTGGTCTTTTAAAACACAAATTTAGAAGTATTTTTAAAAAATTTTGAATATGAAAAATTATAGATCTTGTTGAAATATTTTTTTTTATGTGAAAATGTTCCTTCACAAATTTTGAGAAATAGATTAATTTATAAGAATTTTGGAGTCTCAAAATAACAATTTAGAAGTACATTTAGAAAAAATTAAAATAAAATTAATAGATCACATTGAAATTTATTTTTTATTTGAAAATGTTCCTTCACAAATTTTGAGAAATAGATTAATTTATAAGAATTTAAAATTCGGCTGATTGGTAAACGGATTTGAGATAAGAGGTTGATATATATTTTTCCCTTGTATTCATATCAAGTTATGATGAAGCTTATGTTGATTGTAAATTAAATTTAAAGTTTATTTATTATATATATATATATATATATATATATATATATATATATATATATATATATATATTATTTTAGTTTAATTGCCGAGAAGGGTATTTTGGATAACTTATCCAAGCCAAAATTCTAGTAAAAATTCTTGCTGGGATCTCTTCACCTTCACAATAAAATTTTATTATATTAGCTTATACAGCAAGCCAATGTTTCTTTCATAAGATTTTAAGGCGTGACTTAAGCAATGAAAATGAGAAAGTAGGATATAGGAAAGTGGGTATGCAGTGAAAGGGGGCTTGTTTTTTGAATCTCTCCAACCGTGCCCACCTTCTTCTTCTCACTGTATGAACACCTCTTCCTCTTCCAACTTCATCTCCGTTGATTTTTAAGCTCTATTTTGTGATTTTCAAGCTCATTTCTAAAAGAAGAAATACTCGGTGGTGCCTCACTCGACTCCGAACGTACAAATTGAAAACCGAACGGTCGTTGTATCTTCGTCGAATTTGATAGAGAGACCCTTGTATAGGTAAATATTCGATTAGGACAAGTACTACGCACACCTCGACCGGTGAAATTTGTAAGCTTACTTTCTATTTTGTGTTACTATCTTGTAGTTTATTTGGAATATCATGAAGTTGTGATATTTGTTGGTAATTCTTATTTAGTTTTTATTTTGTACAGAATTTTGTGTAGTTATTTATAATTTTAGAAATTTTTTTTTTTGGTAAATATAATTTTAGAAATTTATTTGTGTGTATCTACTATTTAGATTCAATAAAACCAACAGCTAAATCCACTTCACCCGCTCCTCTCAAGTCTCAACAGCCTCGAAAATGAAGTTGAATATAAAACAAAGGAGCAGTTTAGCAATAGCTGAAATTTGAGAAACTGTATTTATAAAGATGAAGAAATTTTGCTCCATTTTTTTTTTTAAAAATGAAAATATTTAAGTTAAAAAGTCACGGTTTTGACGACTTAAACATCGGAAGTGCTCCCGGCAATCCTACAATATCGTTGGCGGTGAGGACGACTACTCATTCAAGACTCACTAATAGTTCATCTTAGGATGCTTGCCGTTTTTTATTATACATATTGGTATATTTTGGACCGCGGCAAAGATTTTCTTTTTGGATAATGTGTTTGATTTTCCTTTTTTCTGTGTCAAATTAAAAAAAAAAATTGATTTTTCTACTAAATATAAGTGAACTATTTATTGTACATTCAGAGATGAAAGGAATTTTAAACAAAAATTAATTGCAAGTTTGACTTTAAAAAAAATCCAAAAAATGAATTTTTACTCATTGTTCAAGATAAAAAATAAATGCTAGAAATACTAGAGCGGACAAAATTCACTTCATATTTCTTCATGCAATAACACAAATTATATTTAATATATAGATAAGTAAATTTATATATTTTTTTGTCCTCGTCTGTGCAACAAAGAACAGAAAGAACAAGTTGAGCTCTCAAGGAGACGTAGGCAGGAATGGATCGCTGTTGTGGTGAATTGGATTTGGTCCGGTTGGAACTTGCCTCGCCGACATCTCTGCCGTCGCCGATACGGTTCCCGCCAGACCCATTTCATCCTAAAACATGAAAAAAAAAATTTAAAAAAAAAAACACAAACACGCAGCAAAAGAAGTAAAATAAACTATTTACACAAGAAAAATGAAAAAAAAAAGGGTTGTTCGTCAATTAGATAAAGCTCACATTGAAATCTATTTGCAATGCCACCATTTTATCATCTTCTTGTAATCCTGCATGCCAATGAACAACAAACTTCAGTTTTAATACAACCAACATCAAATACATGAATCAAATGCAGAATATCTGAAGATATGTAAATGGATTTTCGCTTTTTTGGAAGTTTCTAATTATTCAAGTTTTTTGGGAAAAAGGAGAAACTTGCACCTTCACACTTGTAACTACTAATTACAAAAAGTATTAAATATTCGAATCCCATTCAAACAAATGAGCAAATAAATTAATATTATTGGATATAATTGATTGAGGGGGAGTGAAATTATATACCTGGACGTGAAGCGACGGAGAGAATGGTCAGCACCGCCATGAACACGACGGCGATGGCAGCCGCCGCGCGTGAGGCTTTCATCGTCTTCGCCATTAGAGTTATAGAAGCGAGTAGTAAAATCATAATAACAAGAAACAGAAGGGCTAATGTACAGGTGAGCTGGATTGACAGGTGGCCTTTTCTCAGTGGACGCGTTTCCTGCTCTGGGTTGCAGCCGAAGGCGTTGCGGCTACATAGTTAATTACTCCAATACCCTTCTTCTTTTGCGATAGAAACAGACAATGAAATGCCCTTCAGACTGCCCTAGTTACCTGTACAAAGGATGGCATAATTGAGATTCGATGACCCTATAAGGGTATTAATATAAGCGTATATAGTACAGCTGGAGAAAGTTGGCGGGCCACGTGGCGTGAAATGCGTGGGTAAAATCTGTGAGCGTGCGTGCTGGATCACAACGGCTTCATCAGGTCTGCTTTAGAAAGTACTTTAACATTTTCGAATAATTACGAGGAATGCCGCTGCTTTGTCTTTTACCCGGGTCGATTGTTTTAGTAACAGTCGACTCAGCCGAGTTAAACTAAAACTAAAAAATTTTATATTATATAGTTGGATCGATTAATAGTTGGGAGAGTTGCGTTTGGGTCCAAAATTATAAGTTTTATTGCACTTGGATTCTAAGCTAAGTTTTGATTGCAATTAAGTCCTTCCGCAGATGGTGTCAAAAGTTTTAAAAAATGTGTTAAAAGTTATTAGAAATGTGTCAATATATTATTTTTTATCAGGAGGGTGTTAAAATTAACAAGAAGATTTTAAAAATTTACTAAAAGGTGTCAAAATATAAGGTGTTGGACGTATGTCGGAGATGTCAAAAACTTATCGAAGGTGTTAATAACTCATCAGAAGGTGTCAAAGTGACTAAAATACAAAAAATTTGTTGGAGAGAATTTAAATGATGTTGAAACAATATGGAGGGACTGCAAAATAATTATCCATTAATAGTTTCTACTCTCTGGATACGTACGTTTTTTGTGATCTGAGACGGAGATCTGTTTGCGGCGTGCCGAGAACAAGAGGACGTCCCCGATCGTAGGAGCAACAGTGCAAGAAATATCCGAGGAGGGTGATGGCTGATGTTCTAGGGTCAAAACAGAAGGTATCGAAGGCGATGCTTCGTTTCTGGGCACTAACAATTGCATTTATCGTGGCAGCGTTTGATCTTCAAAAGAGAAGTTCTTTTTTTTTTAAGATTACAAGTTTTTAAACGACAATAACAAAGGATTACTTTATACATACCAACAAGTATTGGTTTAGTAATTAGCAAAGTTAAATTCTACAGTTGAAGGACCTCTGCAAAAAGTCGAAAATTGGAACCTGCAGTAAGTATTTAGGTGCTGTTTGATTCGCCGCATTTGAGGCTGAACTGCAGCAGTTGAAATTCGAAGGTTGAAATCAAGTGTTTGGTTGGCGGTAGTTCACCGAAACTGCAGTTGATTTGCTGCAGTTGGACACCCAATTCCTGCAGTTGGAGCTACGGCGTAAATCGCCGTAGTTGCAAATACAATTCCCAGCCCCTTTTCTCGCCCGCACATCGAAATCCTAGCCGCAGTTGGAAATCTTCTCGTCACTCTCGCCTTGAATCCACCACTAGTCTGCCGTCGTGCTACCGTGCGAAACTTCTCCTCCTCTGGCCCCCGCGCCACTCCGGTGTCGCCACCATGGCTGCCTCGCCGTAGAATCAAAATAAGCATCAACACACCACCAGCGACTGGTACTCCGTCCCGGATCTCAGCCTGCACAATCACCGATTCTCTGTCCCTCTCGACTACTTTACCACCACCAACCCCAACCCTCGTCTCCGCTCCATACTAGCACTGTTTTCGCGCGTGAGGTCGTCGCAGGTAAATTCTCTGATCCCCCCTTCGATCTAAATCCTTAATTGATGATTCGATTCGTTTTGAGAGAATCTGGTTTCATCTATTCTTGTCTATAACAGTGGGTGAGGAAGAGCAGCAGCTGCCATTTTTATTATACCTACAAGGGGGGCCGGGTTGTGAGAGTCCTCGGCCAGTTGAACAGTTCTGGGGCAGGTAAATTCTCTGTTATCTGGAAAAAAAGGGAGACAACACATAAAAGAAACAATTACTGTTATATATAACATATGATGGTCATTGCAATTCAGGACCCTTAGGAAAATCATCTATTTCTGGGGTTTAAAAAGTTATATATGACGTGGTATCGAATATGTTAACAGAATGGTTTATTCTCAATGATATAAGCGCATTAACGTGAACTATTTTCGTCTACTTTTTGGTGCCACCAATACACTAATCTTTCTCAATGATACAAACTGCAGCAAAGTAGTTGTGCTTGGCTTTTGGGACTGTAATTTTAGGAAGCAGCAGTTCTGTGTTATTTAAATATGTGTATGTGCTGGGATGTAGCTTGTGAAGATATGTTATTTTGGGACTGCATTTCTGAAATTATGCAGTTGTGAGTTATTTGCGTGGTGTATATGCTGTGAGATAGCTTTTGTATTGGTGTGTGTTATCTAGAAGTGTGCAAGCTAGGAGGTAGCTTGACAGTTGTTCGCTTCAGATCTGTGTATGTGTAGTTGGTGCAATACCATTAACCACATGCAAGTGATACATAAGTACTTTCGATGACAATTGCGCTGATGACTCGTGTTATTCTTGGACAACTGAGAGCGTAGTTGGCAACATATCAAGGTATTGATCGCATGCGGCATACTGGCTGGGGCAGCACGTATTCGGGTTATAGCCGAAAAGCAAAAGCCAAGTGGATTTTTTTTCTTTTTCCTTTCATTTGTACGTACATTTGTATGAATCATGTATATTTTATAATATATGTACGTCATCAGTTCAACTGTAAATAACGATGTCAAAAATCTTTTTTGCTAATAAAGTTGTTAATATTTTCATTAATGTTTGGCTATTTCACATATGTTCAGTACTTTTTTAGTCATTCTTAATATTTTAATATGTGTCATAATATGACAGCTTTCAAAATTATATAAACCAATTCAACCAACAAAAATAAAAAATACAAATAAAAATGCAAAATAATAATAATAAGACTTAAATAGGAATTTCGACATATTTAAAATGTATTAAATATATATAATACATTTAATAGTTTTCGACGTAGTATAAAATCAACTAAACCCACAAATTATAAATACCACTTAACTAGAAATTATAAATTTTTTATTACAAATATCATTTGTCCAATTTTACATTACAATTATAATTTTATAATAATTCATAAACCACAAAATAATAAAAAACAAACATTAAAAATAAAAAAATGTGGTAACTCTACCGCGAGTGGAAGTGGAGATACTCGTAAAAATTGTTTCAAAATTGTTTCAATTTCGAATGATAATAGTCTCATCGCATGTGGAAGTGGAGATACTCGTAAAAAATCCAAAACAAAAGAGGCAAAAAAAAATACATGAAGAATAATAAAGCCATAACTATATATATGCTACTAAGGGGCCCAGTAAAAGAAGATTTTGGATCCAGAAAGGATGTTTGCATTTTCAAAGTCGATTCCAAGGACCACAATGGTTGATATTCGTGTGTGTGGAAACAGAACATATAAAATGGCCACAGTTTGTTCCTGGGTCAGACCTCTTTGCATTTGTCTTTCGGCAAGGAGGTGCAACGACTTCACAGATGAATATGGCGAAGGTTCTACCGAAATGTCTACTTGTTCCTGCACAAATTGAACTTATGCTTCCTCATAAGTAAACTTTTCTCATATTCAAACAGTAGATTCCGGGAGGAGTTTAGAGAATTTTTGGGAGCTCTAGCATTCTCACACTGTTATAGCTACTGCTTTTACATACAAATTCTCATGTTACAAGCTTCAAATACATTAAATTAGTCGAGTAATTAGTACAAACATCTATACCATCTTTATAATGGACAGCATTAAAAGACGTAATATTACCTCAACAAGGGGACGCCAATGCATATCGCCTCATGCAAACACCATACTTTTATACACACGCTGGCCAGCATCATCTTGGTTCTATGCCAGGGCACAACTAGTACTACTCTCACTTTGCTTCCACAAACTTAACTCAAATGACTCGCGAATCTCCAAGTTTTAACTTTCTACATGGATGTGAAACTTCAAGCGGGGTTTATGAGAGTGCAGATGGTGAAAGAGAGGATGACTCCTTTCATTGCCCGTTCTATCTTTCTACCTCCTTCTACCGTAGCTATAATAATTCCCACCAGAAGGATAGTATCGCTGCCTTGGACCTCCCGTCCTTCCGCCATCCCAACATCCACGACCAGTTTGTCTTCCACTACCCATTGGGCTCCCCGCCTGCACCCAGTTGTTCGGCTGTCCTGAAACCCCATTGCTCTCATCCTCCTCCCTTTCATTGTACGCCAAGATCCTCCTCTTGATATTCTGTTTCTCCTCGAGTTCTTCTGCTTCTTTCTGTTTAGTGCTCTGCACAAGTGAGCAATCCCGGGGGATGAGCATCTGTCTAGTCTGTTGTTTGTTCCCCTTTTTCACGAGCACCTTCACACTCACCTTGCTCGTCCCTCCACCACCACCGCTGCTCCCGTCCTCATCTACAGTCTCCTCACCACTCTCTCCTCCTGTGGCTCTCGAATCTTTGGAGCCCTCGAATACGTTCATTGGTATAGCCATGTTTAGTGTTGGTCTGGCACGGAGATCTAGCTTCCGAGAATCAAGGCTCTCCTGGACCAATGCTCTCAGTTCACGATCAAAATCCTCTTCTTCCTTGGGATCAACTTGCACCATCTTCTTCCTGACATGGATGCCATCATCTTCGTCAGATCCACCCGGTATATCATCATCATCATCATCATCTTCATCATCTTCTGATCCAACATCAGATTTGTCCTCAGAGATCATGTCGTCTTCTTCATCATGCCCTTCCTGATCGATGCTGCCACTGTCGGAGTAGCTTTCACTCTCTGCAGCTTCTTCATGAGTCCCACCATTTTCTTCAACGCCATTGGTTGTTCTTTGGCCGTTGCTGTTCTCATTGATTTTATGTGATTCGCTATCAGACTGCTTGTCACCAATGGTCTTCTCATTTACGGCTGTATGTTCAATTTCCTCTAGTTCAACAAGTGCAGCATGTACTTCTTCAAGGGATGAATATCGAGTCATGTTTGGCCGTAGATCCGCAAACAAGTCCTGCGAGTATTCCAACAAAGTTGGTTTTTTCTATATTTAGAAATTCTACTTTGGTTGTAGTCTCCCAGATCAAAATCTGTTCTAATAAACAAAATATACGCTCATGAAGAAGATAAGATGAAGAGAATCAGATCCAGGACATGCAGAATCCAAAGAAAAGGTTTTAATTTGAAAATATTGCAACAAATCTTCAATTGTGAACATGGCACTCAAGTAAAATACTGAATATTTATAACAAATAACGGAGAACTGAAAGCAATGCTAATAAAGTCGAAGAAAAAATAAGTGAGATGTGCTTATGAGATAAGGCTCCAAAAAAGTTGGAACAAAGATATGAATAGACGATACAGTCTCCTAAAGGCATCACAACCAAGATCTATCATAATGGCTGCATTCAAGCAATCCAACAATAACTCAAATCAAAAGAGGGCAAGTAATACGGACCTGGATGTCAAACTCAATGTCAAGAGGTAATGGGACTTTATTAAGCACATATCTTTGAAAGTACATCAAAAATTTATCCAGCTTCCTCTTGGAAGAGCCTCTGTCGAAGTAGTAACCACATGTTTGGAGTAATGTTATAATCAGTCTTATCCTGAAACAGTCTTCTGGTGGATCAAGAACATCTTGCTAACAAAACAAAAGAATGCAGAGTCAGAATGTGACATAAGGAACTTAGGCAACTACATGCAGGGACACTGTAACTAACACAAGCTTGCTTGATATCTGACAAATATGCTGAATGAAACAACATTCTATCATTTTGACCGACTTCTACGGAAATTGTTTCATCTCTGTTGACTGGAATCTGCTGAACCTAAAATACATTCAAAGGATCTACTATAGATATGTGAAAACAACTAAGCAAAGAATTATTGCCTATTAATGCCAGGTTGTAAGCACTTTATTTGATATAACAGTAGAAACCATATTTTGGTAACTTCACTTAAGATGATCTTTTTTTTTATTTAATTTTTTTATCAAGTGCTTGGAATCACATACGATTGCCATATCTTCAAATACATGACTTTGCGGTTGACGGTTTCAGTAGGGTGATTCTTAAGAATAACTCTTGCATTATGCGCTGTAATATTAACTAAGCATCATCAAGCATGATAAAGACAAATTCATTTGCTGTCACTTACTTCGGGCGTCCCATGACCAAATACTAAAATCAAGTTTAATGTATCGAATATGACGGTTGAATCAATATGTTCATAGTTGTAGAGCTCGCCCAAGAATCGCATGTGTGCAATTCGACGTTGTTGCATACTGTAGTCATTCAATTCCAGCCCCAATCTAATTTCTTCCAAAATCTGAATTACAAAGAACTCACTTTAAAACTAGAAAAAAAATCAAAGACAATCTTAAAATTGAGCATATACAAGAGAAACAATGTTAAAGTTTCCAAAAACTTATGACAAGTTTACAGCAATGGAGGATAAAAATATCAACTATCCATGTATTACAAAGAGGGAAAATGATCCAGAAATTACTTGACAAACAGATATAGACTTTACTTACTAGTAAGCTTCGAACTTTGTCTTAGTATGCAAAATACTTGTGACAAAAGTCGCTAGTTAGATACACATAGCAGATGGGATTTAAGTTTTAAGACAATCCCAGAAATGGAACAGTGGAGTTCGAAAATAGCTTGAATTGAACGATAGAAGTTAAAGTTCAGATAATTAAGATTAGGATTCAATTTCCCATTTTTAAAATGTTTAGTGGAACAAAAGAAAAAACACACGATAATTGGCAATGTGTTGGCATGTGTTGTCATTTGAAATGTACTTCAAAAAGAGAAACTAACCTCATCAACAACTGCTACCGCAAATTCATCATGGTAGCGACTCAAACCTGCCGTGAGCAGAGCAATCAGATGAACATGGTTGTACTTTCCCTTGTGAACCTTCATAAAGCTCTTTAACAAGTATGCTTCACATTCATTCCAAGGTAGCTTACGCAATTGCCTCAGAACATGCTCAACTGAGGTTTTGTCAAGATCTGAGAAGAGCAATTTTCTGATATACTGCAAAAAGAGAACGAAACACAGGCTCAGATCACCTAGGATACCAGATAGGAAAACAGATAATCTGATGCTGTTAGGAAAACAGATAATCTGATGCTGTACCTGATGTAATGGAGGACGGACTTTAGAAATACGTGCAGAACGTTCAGGCGGTTTGCAGAGGTAGTAAGCATTCTCCACAAGAGTGCTATGACGGGGATCAAGATTTTTGACGTTTTTCAGACGCATCAATATTTCTAACATGTTAGCCATTCGAATTGTCGTTTCAGGCGATCGATATAGAAATCGGCCACAAGTCTCAAGAAGGTTACAAGCGACGTCTATGTTGTGATGAGTAAAGTCGTCCAAACATGCCTGATGAAAAGACAATGCATGCACCTTTAGCCATGAAGCAAATAAAAACTAAAGTCTAAGAGAGCTTTAGCATGCCTAGAGAACAAAAAGTTATAGATGATCTCCAGGAAGGGTACTAGCAGGTCAGCGAGTATAGAGCCATGCAAAAGTAAAAATAAAGGAGAAGCATAAATAGATATTGATGGGCATAGCAAAAAGGGCCATCATCTTTCTATCTTCCGCCTTAATTTATCTTATTTTCTTGAGTACGCAAACAAGAAGATGGATTTTCCTCTCTTTTTCTGTTCCTCTTTCTGTTGTTTTCATTTTTCTCAAATATCATTTCAAACCAAAAAGGACCATACTGCGCAGGGTATATGACTAAAACAGGGATTAAGTCATCACCACTAGTTTTGTTCCCGTCATTATAGTTAATGCACAACCATTATACTCATGCTAACAAAGGATGCATTAGCTATATTTTATTCATCAATACTAAGCACTTATCAACTAGCCAAAACAGACTAAATTGGATGTACTACTGTTAATGTACTTATCAAAGTCAAATAGTTGTGATATAATATCCGATTTCAAACAAGATAAACAACTTATATGCCTTTGTACATGAAATTGTATATAAATTACCATGAGCCAGCAACCACTTCGCAATTCTCTTAATGTTCTAAGGAGCTGTTTACTTTGAAAAAAGTGGAGCAAGTGAGGCAAGTGAGTGAGAGGAAAGTGGGAGAATGGAAAGTGGATGAAAGTGGTAGACAAGTACGTTTGACTTTTATTGTTTACTTGGGATTGGAACGTGAGAAGATAGTGTAAATAAAATAATTTAAATATATTATAAATAATAAATTTATATTACTAATATATTAATACTATTATTATATTAATATTGTTTAATATATAATTAAAATATAAATATATTATTTAAAATTAATTAATTTAATAATACTATATTTTTAATACTATATAATAATAATCTTATATTAATGTAATATATAAATAAAGTATTAATATATTAAATATATAACCACAATATTAATATAATATTAAAAGGTCCATTAATAATATATATATATTATATATATATTATATATTAATAATTAATTAATTTTATTGGGATTATTATTATTATTATTAGTAATATAATATTATTTATAAAGACATATTTTAAGATATTGGTAAAATAATAGTATTACTATTAACATAGAATATCATTAAACCTATGTTGCTAATAATATGTATAATAATATATTAATAAAATATGTTAATAAATAATATAATTGATATAAGATATTGAATAATAGTATAAATATTAAAACAGAATAATATATTATTAATAATAAGTATATTAATATATTATTAAAATATGTTAATTATTATTAACATATATTAATAAATATATTATATATTAATAGTTACTAAGTATTAATAATATAATTTTTAAATACTAATAATTTAAATAGTATATTTTTATTATTAATAATATTTATCTTATTAATATAATAATTATTATTAGTAATATTTTATAATATAATATTATATATATATTTGACTTTCCCCACTTCTCTCCAATTTGGAGAGAAGTGGAAAAATGTAACAATCCTATATAAAAGAATAGTAAATGGAAAGTGAGGAAAGTCACTTGTCCCACTTTCTTTTTAAGTAAACAAGAAAAGTGGAGAAAGTGAGAAAAATGACTTAACCACTTCCTCACTTTCCTCCAATGTAAACAGGCCCTAAACAATATTAAATGAGCATCTCATGCCAACAGAACTACTTGATTACATATAGCATACCTTTAAGCAACTAAACACAAAACTTGGTGGTGCGATTTTGAATTTACAAAGCTCCCCAATGAACCTTATATTCTTTATCTTGGTTTCAATATTGATCTGATCCTGAAGAAATAACAGCAACAGTTACTCTAGCAGGCTACAATATACACAAATCCATAATATCTTAGTTCTAATAATAAGATAGAAAAGCAAAATGCAAAGAATCCTAAAAGACTGCTAACCTTCTTATTTATTAGAAAATTGAATTCTTCCTCCAACATTGAAATAAGCATAGCTGGGATATCTTTCATACATGTTGAGAGTGTTGCTACCATGCGAGAGTAGTAAGGCAATAGCTCTAATGAAGTTCTTGGGACATTAAATAATGCTCGAACAAGTTTCTTTCGATTTGCTTTTGAATTCAAGTAGCAGAACTCCACCTGCAGCCATTGTAATATATCAAGAGGTTAAGTCTACTTCAAATGCAAGATGCAGGGACACCAGAAAACACAAAAGATGGCACTTACCGTAAGCTGATCAATAAGATCACGGCTTACACAAGATGGAAGCCTCTGCAGTAGACCATCCAAGCTTGCCCCATCAGGGCCTCTAATTTTGTCCTTCTCAGTTTCACCTTTCTTTTCAGCATCTTTATCTTTATTTTTCTCTTTGTCATCTTTGTTTTTATCTTTTTCTTTGCTCTCTTTATCCTTGCTTTTTTCATCAGCTTTTCCTTCTGACGAGGTATCCACATCAGTAACGCCATGAGCTTCACTCTCAGGTTCTATCCCTGCTTCCTTCTGACAGAAGAATAAAAACCATTAAGTGAGAAATCACTTTGAAGAAATGATAACTGTGAACCAAACCTTAAAACATCAAAAAGTATAAATGTGGCAAAAGAAGCTCACAACGTATAATAAGAGTGGCACACAGAAACTCACAATTACTTAGGTTGCCAATTAAAAAATGATAATCTAAAGAAAACCCATTAACTGCTGCAAAAGTTAAACATGATTACAACAGAGCGGGTATATTACAGTTTAAATGGTATTTTAGCAAGCTAACAATATCACTAACTGCATATAGCATTGCATCAGTCTTTCTCCTCAGCAGGAAGCGAGAAGGAAAAGATGCAACAAATCTTGCTAGCCACTTCCACCATACCACATACTATTAATGGTTGATGATATAAAATGAAATAAGAAGATGTTTGCCGAATATGGTTGAAGTCAACGTGGATATGCCTATTCTTGCTATATAAAATTCATTGGCTCCATTCTTCTTAATAATGCACAAGCTAAGAGACTACTAACAGCTGGCAAAGGGATCGAATATAATTACATAGTGATCAAGGAAGAGTCAGGTGCCAAGTGTTTGATTCTGATCATATAATATAAGGTGAAGGCAGATCTTTACTTTTCACTCTTACTATGACTCCTTTCTTGATTACGAACACCAGTTACTTATATACCACAGGATAAAATCTTTAATGCTAGGATGTATGATCATGAGAAATTATATTACTCATATGTATACAACAAGACATTATATTAAGCAAATGTACTCTTCAAAGATATTAAAAAAATAATATGAATATAAAAGGTTTAGGAATTGCACATTTCGTTGTTCATGCGCCTTCTGGAGTTGCTCATTCGGTTTTGTTTCTGCTTCCCCCAATAATACAGCAGGAACGAATGCTCTATAACAATAAAAATATATGTCTTAGCCCATACATACAACAAAAGGAAAAAAACATCATACTGCGTGCTGTTTAAAGCTTAAAAGACATGCTCAACTTTTCTGCAGTCAGAACCAAAAAAAATAATAATAATTGCAAACAGACCTAAGATCAGGTAAAGATTCATAAAACGCCCTAGTCTCTTCATCATCCCAAATAGGTTCAAGGACAGAAGAATCTTTTCCAGCAGTAGAAGATGAAGTATCAACCCCGGTAGTCACCCTCGTTGTGTGCCCATCATCTGGCATTACGGGCGATTGCATATCAAGTGCCTCCGCTAATCTGTCAAAATAGACAGAGAAGACTCTTTTAAATTAAACAGTTTACCACATATAATTCATTGGAACGGAGCTCAAAAGATTAATCAGCTGCAACTTTTTAATATGGGAGGATTGAGTTATACTTCCTGAACTAAAAGTTGCATGTTGAAGTAGCTATTTTTATCTTTTCTGAATGAAATGAGACTTAAGAATTAAATCTTCCAATTAATATACTATATATTCTCAATCATATATTTCAACAACAAGTGGCTTGGGAGCAAACAAGCAACTTAAACTCAAAACTCCTATAATTTAATGATGCTATATATCTAAACATTCAGGTTTTTGACAGTCTCACAGCATACTTCAGTAAAGATAACTAGCATCTGCATTTTAGCAGAATTGTGAAGAAGAAGCTCATTTATTTAAGCGTATTGCATCTAATTGACTCTAAAATCAACAGAGGAAGACATATCACAAAAATTAACCATTCTTCTTACATAAAATCTGTCAAAGAGGAAACATGTTTCACAAAGATCACTACTCTTCCATCTGCAGATTTATCTATTAACTATGAAATGATGTCTCAAAAATCACTGTGTTAAATATATATACAAGACAACAGCGTCCAGCAAAAACTTACGAAGAGACTCCACGATATAAATGATCATAAGATTTCCGCAACTTCTCATATGATGTGAGATTTTCGTCACTCAGCTCCCCTTTTGCACTTAGAGTCTTCGCATTTTCAAGTTCCATTTGTCTAAGTGACTTTCAAAAACAGAAAGAAAGCAGTTAATAAATAGAAAATTAACAGGCACTTATTTAATATTAAAATAATAAAAGATGCTCATGAGAAGAAAATAAAGCCCCTGAAGGGGATAGAAATTGCGAAGACACGCAAGTGGCGTACAAATAAAGCTGACTAATTTTGTAAAGTTCCAAACTTACACTATGCTCCGACTTAAGGAGCTCTGATACGGCATCATAGTAAGAGTGGAGGGATTTTTTGAAGAGCTTTATCTGGTCCGTTGTGATATTGAGTCCCTTAAGAAACTACAAAAGAGAACAATGAGGACCACTGTGCAACCATATGAGCAATATACTGAATAAGAAAGAGCCTGCTTTTAACAACTATAGGATGAGATTCAATACAAGGAAAACACCTAGAGTCATATGCAAAAGACAATATAGCCATTGGGTAAAATCAAGATACGAATGTTAGCGGATGTAATAGCTACATAAATTTAGAGAATAATCAGGCGTTAGAATTATGGTTTAGCCTTATATAACCCACAGGATGAAAAAAGCTTAATACAGACTACATGGAATTGTGCAAACTAAAGTTAAAACATCACTACACGAAGTTTTAATCTAAGTTCAACCCTTTGTCATCTATCACCATTCATAACTAGATTTGAATTTACACCCTATGTTCAACAATAATTTCAATTGGAACAGATGTCTCTTGTGGCACACACCAAGTAAGTCAACAATAAGAAATCCCAAGATCCAGTCAACCAAGTCTCCACAGGAGAGACTTTGACTAAACACAGATCCAAAAATTTAAATCTTCAAAGGTATTCAGAATTAATCCAAGTGTATTTTGTCCTACTCTCAACACTCTTTTTCTGTCACGGGAGTTTACATTTTCTAGAATTATAATTGTATAATTGAAGTAATTTTGTTCACATAATATAGCTTTTGCATATTTAATAGATGGTTCGAAGTAACTAAATATTATCTCAATAGATGCAAACAGCACCATGAATTACCTTTCAGAAGGATTTTAAGTTTTGTTTTCGTATCAGCAAGGCCTTGATCCAGGTCAATGCATCGTATTTTCCGTGAACAAGATGATTAGCATCTTCTTGAATACACATGACATTTTGAACTGTCCATGTGAGGGCTTGAATATTACCTAAAAATGGTAGGATAGGATCTAGCACCACCTCACTTTAACTCTAGAAATTGGTAAAACATTTTCCCAAAAAAAAAAGTGTCAAGATGTCATGTTCCTTCAATAATGCAAAAACTAGATCAGTACATGCTTGGTATCTTTAACCTGATATTAATTATCATAGCAATCCGCAAATAACTTCGTTTGTAGATCTCAAAAGTATCAATTCATTCAATATTTTGAATAAAGTTGGGAAATGTAAGTAACCATTAAAAGCAGCAAAATAGATAAAGCCATCGTGCCGTACTTACCTCATCATTCACTTCCTCTTCAGGTTGATGAAGTCCAAAGAATAATCTTCCTTGTCTAGCAAAACTGGCGACAAGGGACAAATTTGTCTGGGTCGCATCCCTATCTTTAAAGTGTTCAAATCCAGTCAGATCCTTAATGATATTTACAAATATAGTCGCATCCTCCACCACTCCAACAATATACAGTTCAATGAGCAGTTTTAAAGTGGTTCTTTTCTTCATTGCCCTCGAACTCTTATCCCCATCTAAATCTTCTCCACTTTTTCCAGGCAAAAAAACTTTTAGAAGACCCTGCACAAGGCAGGGAGAAAAGTCCTTGTACCTTTGATGAAGTACAGAACAAACCTGAGAAAAACACATTTTGCATCAGAAAAGGTCATAACAACCACAAATTCAATACTAGGGCAAGGAGATAATTCTTCATGTCATCTGAAGCAGCAAACTAAATAAATAAATAAATATATAATCAAACTGAAAAACACTTATATGCACGCAACTCAATATTATTATAGCAGGTACCAGGTACATTTATACCATGGAACCATGGGCCACATAAAGGCCAAAACTAAAAACCAATAAATATGTACTTGTTGAATTGACAAACTTCAAAGACATCAATAAAGTTGCATGTATTACCTTTCGACAAGCAGACCCAAGCATTGGGTCAAAATACATAATCAATTTAAGGAAAATAAAATGTTGGAACATTGAAATCGTATGCTTGGATATTAAGTATTGTAATCACAACTAATAAGTAATGGCCAATGATGGCTAACCTCATTATGGTTGCAATTTCTAGAGAATTTTCAAGACGGTTATTAGGGAAAGAGAATAAAAAAACTACTCTTTAAAGTGTGTTCTTTTTATATTAGTTCTGCTTCGCACACACTAATCACTGTGAAAAGCGGAAAAAGTCAAAAGCACGAGGTAACTATCCAACCATTGAACTGTGCCATCACGAAAAGGACAGAAATCCAGAGATCATATCAAGCAATATATGAATAGACATGTTACCTGAACAGCAGCTTGTATATCAGAAGTTCTAAGTTTGGCATCACAGATTGCTGCAACAGCTTCACTAACAAATTTGCTTAAGTTGACACTTTTTAGCTCATCTATCAATCCTTCACATTGTTCCTCATTTATTTGTTTCAGCTTTTTAATAACTGCAGTGTTACGCTTAATGCTGGAGTCCAATGTCCGAAGAAATCCAGCATCTAAGTGGATACGGAAATAGCCAAACAACAAGCATACAAGTCAGTCTTCCCATCTAAATCAATGTAACAGAAACTAAGAATACATAAAAATCACAATTCACTAAAGTGTCAAGGGTCCACAGAAACTTGACTTTGAAACACCCTACCACCATGCTTGATTGATGTGGGAACAATCTTCAAATAAAGAGAGACAAGCCCAAACTATAATTTCAAAGTTTGAAACTCCTATCAGCATTGTCTTTTTGGCACAGCAAACCATGAGTGTAACATAAACTGTACCATTTGAAAAGGGACTCCCAATAATAACATTAATTTGTTAGTGATCCTCAGTATAATCAACCTATGCAGTACAAGCAGGTTCTTGTTCTCCTTTCCCCACACCCACAAAAGCGTGCAACTTTTTAGCCACTTGCAATGTTTCATTTGAGGGGGAACTTGGCAGAGTGGTAAAAGCTCCTGCCTAACGACCAACAGGTTGCGTGTTCGATACGTGAAAATCACCTCCTAAGGTCGTATAGAAGTAGGGTGTGATGGCGTACAATAGACAAGAGATTGCCCGCCCCTTCCAGGAGCCTGTGCCTATATGCACGAGAGCCATGGTACCCCGCAGCAGTCTGAAATGTTTCATTTACTCTAAGGAACCTTCCCTTCATTATTTTAGTAAAGGAACGATAAAAAGGATCATGTTTTCTCCCAACTTTCTGCGAAAAAGATATCAGTGCAAACATGTGATGGTACATTTCCTTGTTCCTAAAAGATGCCTCTAATGACTATGAATAAAGCTCTTATTGTAGCTGCAAACTTCTACCAACTATATGCTTTGGAAAATGTGATAAGTTAGCAGGATCTCTCTTACTCCTAAATTTTAACCAAGTTCATTGTAGTCTGAGTGGACTTGATGTTTTGAGCTTTATGATAGTTAGCATTAAAGTAGTTGGACGAGAGAGAAACAACCAAAAGTAAGAAAGAACCATGGCAAAAAAAAATCACTACCAGGTCTCTCGGGATTGAGGTTGCTTCGACGGAGAGCAAGCTTAGCATCAACCAATTTTCTATATTCTTCAAGACGTGCAAGATCTTCCTGTGGAGACTTTCAAATCCAAAGTAAAATGAAGAACGCCCAAATGGATAGAGATGCATATATAAATAATTAACAGATTCATGAACCCACAGATTAACATAGCAAATTGAGCACATATCAGCATCTTGGTGAAATGCAATGAATAGACCAAAAACAAGCAATTTATCTTGATTTGGTCTATCATGAATATCTTCTAGGTTTCACATGCATGAACAGGATTGATCAAGGAAAAACAATGTATTCTAAGTCATAACCTAGTTAATCAGCTAATTATTCTTTTTGGAAAAGTTAATCAGCTAATTCTTCACATGTCTTTCTGAGAAATTATGTTAAAAGCTTTCTCAAACTCCCAAAATGAAGAAGAAGAATTGTTCTTTACCAATTGCATCAGCTCTCTAACGTTCAAAATAAACAAAAAAAAAAATCAATTTACCATAAAAAAAAGCGGATCTTCGAAATATCCACAACATACAACAACTTAAAGTCATCATGTAATCAAATAACTAACCCTTGATACGTCTTTCCAAGGCAAAGCTATGTTAAAGGCTTTCTCAACTCCCAGTGACAACTTTTTTTTTTAACCAATTGTCGAGAACTGTATAAGTTCAAACAGAAAAACTCTAATAACACCATAACATAAACCCTAACCGTGACATTCGTAACATACAACATTTTCCTAGTCATACCTAATTATCATTAACTCTTCATACATCTTTCCCATGCAATATTTCAAAAGCTTGCCCACACTTCCACAGTGGATAATAACAAATGATTTTTTAGAAATTGTAAAGAGCTGTATGAATTCAAACTAAATAACAAAATCTAACTTACCATAGCCATGGGCGGATCCACTATATAGCCACTGCGATCAGTTGACCCAACTCAAATACTTCTGAAGATTATTTTTAAATAATAAAATGGAGGTAAATTTATCACCGCGGCGGCGCAAAGGGCGGGGATAAATACCTTGCGAAGCCGGAGGCAGGAGAGAGAGAAGAGAGAGAGACGGCGATGCACCGCTGCTGGTCAGGTTAAGAGGGAGAAATAACCCAAGAAATGCCCCGGGCGGTTACTGTCCATTAGGCTCCCATTAAGGCCCAATTCGCTATTTTTCATTAACACTGCCGTATCGATTAGTGTTGTATCCGTACAATACACAGAGTCATTAATATAAAATAATAATATTTATTTTTTTATATTTTAATATTTTATTTAATAACAATTTTATTAAAGTTTATGTTTTATTTATTACATATTAGGTTATTTGTTATATATAAAATAAATAAAATTATTTAAGAATAACGTAAAATTATTATGATATTCAATTATATGTATATATTTATTTCAGAAAATGGATAATTTTTGTTAAAATAAATTTTATTATAAAATTTATATTATTATTACTTTTATATTAATAGTTACGCATGTGTGTAGATTAGTTTTTATAAACTATTTTTTTAATAAAATTATTATTATTTTTTTAACTTCGTTTAGCCTTTTTATATTTTTCAAATTAATTACGTGATTTTTAAACTCTTAACAGATAATCAAAATACAATGTATTTTTTTTTAACAAGAAATATCAATAACATACCAAAAGTTATTAACATGACACATGATGCAACTGTTTGACCACTTAATTTTATATATTTATAAATAATGATATATTTATATTTAAATATAATATTTTATATATGTAATATTTTTGTTATATATATAAATAGTTTTGATCAGTTTTGCACCAGATGCACAGATATAAGTATATATATATATATATATATATATATATATTAAGTTTTTTTAAAATGTATTTATTTTTATTAAAATATTATATTATATTTATCATAAGTTATTAGAGTAAAAATAAATACTAAATGACATACCGAAAGTTACGACTTTGATCATCCCTTTATATATATTATATATAACTATATATAGATTATTAAGAATTTAATAATGACCTTTCAAATTCTTCGAAATTGCTATAATTTATATTTAATATAAGTTATATCTATGTTTTATATTTAATAAATTATTAATAATATATTAAATGTGCATTGAATTAAAACTCTTATATTATATGATTAATTATATATTTATTATGTTTAGGTGTGCCACATGTCAAATTGTGAGATAGTAAAGATGTCATGTGGCATATTGTGAGTTATAAGAGGTGCCACATGGCGTTCAACTACTTTGATACCGAATTATATATATATATATATATATATATATATATATATATATATATATATATATAAAATCCTGTTTCAAATCACATAAAACCAAAAAAAAAAATCGTATTTAAACAATTATAATTTAAGAAAATTGCTATTCAGCCAATCCAAATTTTCTCACAATATAGAGATATATAAAACTGATTATCAACGTTCGTTTGATAAATATGTCATCTCAAATAAATTTTAGTTATATCACGTGGTATGTATTCTTATTCTAATTGTTAGGACCGGTGCTCGGCTTAAAATGCGACGCCACAATCTAAGGAGTCGTCTCCTCACATATGAACCGAACACAAGTTCAGCCCCAGCTGGTGTGGGACAATCTGCGCTCGCAGTGTTATCTGCGTGAGCCAGGGCACAACCAGCCCAGCCCAGACAGTCTTGCTGGCCCAGCGAACGTGACCTACCCTGCACGAGTCAATTCTAACCTGCCGACTTGGCTCGCAAGCCTCCGCTGCACAGGCTCGACCCGCCAGGCGCACGCGCTGGCACTCAACACTAATAAAATCATATGATATCTACATTTATTAATACAAATATAAATGTCATATAATTTATTTTTAAAAAATAAAAGATCTAAAATTAAAATTAATACAATATATTATTTTAATAAACTAGTAATTGTATATATATATATATATATATATATATATATATATATATATATATATAAACATCGATATGATATATTATATAATATAACTAACAAAAATTCTTTCAAATAAACTTTTATATATTTTAAAGAAAAAAGATATATACATAATTGTATCTAAAATTGATTAAAATGGTTATGTATTCAAAGCAATTGTATACTACTATTTTAAATATATTACGTGAATACGAGTGAAATAATTAACTAACTTCTATACAAAGTTTTTTTTTTAAGGTTTGCATATTAAATATATTAATAAAACTAATTAATTCCCAAAAAATCATCATAAAATAATAGTATTTTTATTTTTATTACAAAATATATCATGTTTCTTAAATTCATTTAAAAGATGGGCTCACGTCCATTGATATTATTTATGTAATATATCTTGGGATTGATATAATCGCGTTCTGGGCCGCCACGTGTCATGACACTCATGCGCCCTGATTAGGGGGATGAGCCGGGCCCCGAAGTAAAGGCCCACGATATAGACAAGTATTTATCCGGGATAGACATTGAAGCCTTTTGCTGGAACGTATGTCGGCAACGATTAACTCCCGACATACGCTTCGGTAGCGACCTTGTCCGAGGTCGACATCAGCAGATTATGAGAAGTTGGACCGCCGCATTCACGCGCGTAGAAGTCTTTACGGGAAATCGAACCGACGCACTCTTTATGACTTCCAATAAAGACTCATTAAGTCCGGTAGTTAATTAGCCGCGGTTATTAACTATTAAATGAGGAAGCTCAAGGGTCGCCTGAGCCTAGGAAAATGTCTTCCACGGTAGCTATAAAAAGTAACGAACAACTCTGAAGGAGGGGTTGGCTGATAAAAATACCGACATACTATATTGTAAAGGGAGAAGAGAGTTGAGAGATTTGTATTTCCTTTGACTCATAGTGAAATCCTTGATTCATTGGCGTTACGTGATAGCCCGTGGTTTTACCTTGATTTCAAGGGTTTCCACGTTAAAAGCGTCTGCGTCTTGTGTGATCTGGGTCATTTCCAACGATTATCATCTGTTTAGAATACTAGGCATAAGACTCATAACTATTTTTGAACACTCCATTGATCGGCCGAGAACCAGCTCGATCAGGGATAAATATTGTCATCGATTTTAAGGTGAGTAAATGTGTGAAATGTAATTGACATATCGAAAGCCTGATGTATTTATTCATTAATGATGACTGTATCTTAATACAATAAGCAAGCGCAATTTAAATACATACTTGATGAGTTATTAATAATTTTATTAAATATAAAAAATAAGTATAACTTATAATATTTTATTTTATATATTAAAAATAAATTATAATAATTTAAAAGGTCGTTATCAAATTCTTAATAATATATATATAATTATATACAATATAGACAAATGGGTGATCAAAGTCACAACTTTTGGTATGTATTGAAATTTTAAAGGTCATTATCAAATTTTTAATAATCTATATATAATTATATACAATATATATAAATGAATGATCAAAATCGTAATTTTAGGTATGTAATTTGGTATTTTTTCTCTAATTACATGTGATAAATATAGTATAATATTTTAATAAATATAAATATTAATTAATATAAAATTAATATATTTAAAATAAAATAAACTTTCGAATATATATATATATATATAATATATATATATATATATATATATATATATTATAAATATTTACAATATGTAAAATTGGCTGGTCAAAGTGTTTCAGCATATGGCATCTTAATAATTTTCGATGTGTCATGTTATATTTATTCTTTTTCTTAAAAAGCTACATGACATCTGCATTATTTGATAAGAGTTTAATATTTATTTAATTAATTTGAAGAATATAAAATATCTAAAATGGATTAAATAAAATATAAAAAGTTTATTAAATAGCAATTACTTTAGAAAAAATTTATCTATACACATACGTAACTATTAAATATAAAAATAATAATATTATATATTTGATAATAATTATATAAAAAAAATTATGTGTACTCTAAAACAAACAATATATATATATATATATATATATATATATATATATATATATATATATATATATAACTTGATATCACCACCATTTCACGTCACTCAAATAACTTTATTATTTTATATCTACCGTATGGTAATTATTTTGCTATAATAATATGACAAATAAAATATAATATTTTAATAAAAATAATTATTAATTTATATATTAAAATATAAATTTTTTTAATATTATTATTTTATATTAGCGACTAACAACCGTGCATCGTATGGGTTCAAAACTAATACCATTCAAGCACCACAAGGGTGCGAAACAGTAATAAATTGTATATAGATTATTAAGATTTTGATAATAACTTTTAAAATTCTTTATTACCAAAAGTTATAATTTTGATCACCAATTTGTATAGATGGTATATAATTATATATAAATTATTAAGAACTTGATAATGACCTTTCAAATTCTTTTAAATTATTATAGTTTATCTTTAATATATAAAATAATAAAATATTATAAATTGTAATTAATTTTTATATTCAATAAAATTATTAATAATACATTAAGTATGCATTGAATTCAAACTCATTAAATATGTGATTAATTATATATTTATTAAATTTAAGTGACACATGTAAAATAGTAAGATAATAGAGATATCATGTGACATATTTTGAGTTATAAGAAGTGCCATATGACGCTCAATTATTTTGATACCGAATTTTCTATATATATATATATATGTATTATTCTTTTTCTAAAAAAATTACGTGACATTTGCTTTAATTAATAAGAATTTTAAAATTTACCTATCTAATTTTAAGAATTAGAAAAGTCTAAGATTCAAATTAAACAAATAAAATTACTTACTAAAAAAATAATTTAATTTATAAATAAATAATCTACATTCATCATAAATATTAATATAAAAATAATAACATTATATATATTGTAATAATAATTTTCTTATCCATTTTTTAAATAATTATATATATATATATATATATATATATATATATATATATATATATATATATATTCGCTCGAAAGAAGTCGGGAAAGGCTCCTCAGGTCATCTTTTGGTGATCTAATTTTCAAATAAAAGATCAGAAAATGCTCAGTGTTATATGATTATAAAAATACTCAAAAATAAAAACCATTAGGTTTCATAAAATTTACTTAGTGCATAGCAACTTAAAATTAGGCTGATAAACGGTATTGATAGTACAGTTTTGTACAATTCTAGATTAATATGATCTACATAGAATTTAAAAAATCAAGTTATTAATGTTGATTTATATTTTTATTTATCTGTATTGATCGTAAATCATATAATTTGGATACTTATATAATTTATTTTTTAAACTAATTTATTCTGAAATGTTCATTTAAATCGCATTAGACAGTACAAATGACATAACAAAATTATTTAAATTTAGGTACATAAAAAGTTTTTACATCCTAAATCAGTTCTAACAGTTTCGATCTTTTATTTAAAACTCGGGTCATTAAAAATGACCATACATGATCTAGCCAGTCTCCTTCGAATGGAGAATATGATATATGTGTATGTATATATATATATATATATATATATATATATATATATATATATATATATATATATATATATATATATGCGTATTATTGTTATTTTATATCACGTTTCAAATAATTTTGATGTATGGCATGTGTTTTTTTATTTTTAATCTAAAAATATTGGCTGAATAAAAATATAATATTTTACTAAAAAATAGCTATTAATTTAATGGGCTTGTTTTTTTTTTTTTTAAAAAGCTATTAATTTTGATTAAATTTAAAAATATAAAAGTTTTTAACTTTATTATATATATATATATATATATATATATATATATATATATATATATATATATATATATATATATATATATATAAAATTGTACTATCAAAGTCGTTACGTCACGTGGCATTTTAAATAGATTTTGATATGCTATATGGCATTTGTATTAATAGATAGAAATTTATAAAGTTATATAAATTATTCAAAGTATATAAAAAAATGTCTAACATTAAAAATAAATATTTTAAAAAATAATTTAAATAGATATATAAATATTAATACAAAATAATTATATTATATATTATACAATATTTTTTTTTAAACAAAAAATAAATAAATAAATAAATATATATATATATATAAAATAAAATTTGATCATATATATATATATATATATTCACCATCATTTTATACTATTTCTCAAATAAATTTATGTAGAATATATAGTATATTTTTTTCTTACTCTAATAATATATAATAAATATTTTTTTCTTACTCTAATAATATATAATAAATAAAGTATAATATATTAATAAAATAAGTATTAAGTTATATAAAATTATAATATAAAAATTATAAAAAAAACTTTTTAATATTATTATTCTGTATATAATTATATATGAGTAGAAGCGCAAGAACTAAAAAATTAAAGTTTTAGTTTTATTATTTATATATGATTGTATAATTACTAACACCTGTGCGATTAAAAGCGCAAGAACTAAAAAAAATAATAATAAGTTTAGTCGAGGGTATTGGGCAGCTAAGTTTGATCCTCAGGATCACCATCCTCCATCTGGAGAGGATCTAACGTCACTTCTGACATCAAGTAAGAAGAAAATTGCTCGCCGGAGATGATGGAGAACCACCATTCGCCGCCATCCACCCCCACTGCATCTCCACCGCACACGGCGGCGCTTATCCATCCCCGCCGCGAGCCATTCGAGCACGGTCTCCTCCCAATCTCTAAGTTAATCTTCACCGACGGGACTCTCACTTTGTCCCAAATCCGCGACCGCCTCCTCGATCTACGTTCGTCGGAGTCCTACCGTGTGGGGTCCTCCGCGGTGGCCGAGGTTTTGCAGATCTCCGCCGAACACGCTGGCCTCGTACTCGACACGCTCGCCGCTGTTCTCCATCACGATGATGGCGCTGGTACCGAGGCGACGGCGGTCGATGCTGATGTGTACGAGCTGATGTTGTTCTTGTACATTCAATCGTATAAGCGACTTCTCCCGAAGGCGCATAAGGACTCGGCCGCGGTGGCTGATGTTTGGCCGTCTATGTCAGCATTCGATGGGTATTTATCGGCTCTTTCGCCACTGCAGGTGATTTTAACTTTGGTAGTCATTGCGAGAAACTGAAGGCGAAAGTTTTTTTTTTTTTTTAATGGCGTTGATTCGGTGATATGTTGCCCGTTGGATGATTAGTTGTTTGTGTGTAAGAATTTGGCCGTATAGTATACCTCTGGTGGAGTAAATGCAGTGAGTAATAGATAGTAAGTTCGTATTCGGATGAAATGCTGTGCATTGCTGTATTGCGTGATCTTTATTGTTTGCTTATTACAAGAGAAGTGGGGGGAAGTGCTCCCGTTCGTGTAGGCGCATGAGTAGTAGATTGTCTGTGGCTGTTTACATTGTTGAAGAATGAGGGTTACTGGGGTCACCTTATAAAATTGGGTGTAGCTTGAAGGATTATTATAAACTTAAGGCTGTTTAACATTTCTCTGTTGGTTCAGTGTGAGTTCTTTAATGTTACATGTTTTCTGAGAATAATCAAGACATAAAGTTTTTGAGGTATGAAACTTAAACAAGAAGATAATAAAGAATTTTGTCATGGAAATCCTCTTGAAGAAAAAGTAAAGAAAAGCAAATGGTAGATAAAGAAGAAAGACAGTAAGATTAGACTAAAAGTTCATTACTAATGGGTATTTCGACTTTAAGAAGTGTCATTTTGTGACTTCATTGTGTCTTTTATAGTAAGGATGTTATGCAAATCCACCATATTTGACCACCGTGTTTTGTCTCTTACTTTGCAAACCAACTTCTGATTAGAGGCTGTCTTTAGTGCTATGAATTCATTTTGCTTTGAGAAAGGAAAACACTGCGATGTGAAAGGAAAAGGAAATAGAAATATGTGATATTTATCTGGTTAAACTTCTTCCCGTTGGTCTTGCACTAAAACCACTGTATGCAAGCTCAGTATTCTAATTAGATGTAGAAGGACTTTATTTAGATGCCAAGTTCATATAATTCCTAAATGAAGGATTGTGCTTAAACATTTAGTGAATTAGAATTTAAAAGGTCTAAACCTTCATCGATGACTTGCAATTTATAGGTGAAAGCTAAAGTACTTATTTAGAAACCCAAAAGAACCAATGTCCTAGCTTGAGCTAATCTCCTTGACATGCAAACCTCTTCATTGATTAAACGTAATAATGTGTCTTTTACTTCATGTATTACCTCATACTGGATATGATATATGGTAATAGTATTGTCTGTTCATCTGTTTGCCAAAGTAGTGATGTTCTTATACTGACTTGAACCGAATACTCTCATTGTTAACGTCTTATCATTTGCTATATTCAAACTGTTTTAACTACCTTAAAGTCACCGTGCACCAGCAGATGAATAATTGGACTGCATTCCTTTAACTGAATAAGTCTACTTAGGTACAATTCCTAAAGTCCGTGGAAAGATACTTTCTCCACTTGATATGTGTGAGCTTGAAAGGCGTTACTAGTTAGAATATGCATATTAATGAGCTCATTTTACTTGGTGAAGTTCTCCCCTTATGCCCAACATCTGACCTCGGAATACATGTTTTGCTAAAGGCTTTTGCTATTAGATAAAGGCATCATTTTATCTTGGAATAGATAACCTCCTCTTTTACTATTTCTATTTGATTAGCATCTGTAGGTAGGGGTGAGCATAATTCGGGTTGACCCGAAAATCCGATCCGACCCGACCCGAAAAACTTAGTATTTCGGGTTCGAATTCGGGTCGGGTTCGGTTCGGGTTGATATGTTATAGAATTCGGGTTAATACAATTCGGATCGGGTTGGCTTTTGAAAATTCGGGTCGGGTCGGGTTATACCCGAAATTAAAACAAACAATAATGGGCCATTTAATCTCAGTGGGCTGACTTCATGAGCCTTGGCCTTGATTCCAATTTCAACTTTTCAACCCCCGCTCCAAAATCCCATTGCGAGTTCAAATCCAATTTCCAACTCTCTTCTCCAGTTCTCCTCCAAACCCTAAATCCCTCCTCTCTCCACTTTTGTCTTTACTGGGTTGCTTGCTGCGGCGCTCCAGCTCGGCTACTCGACGCCCCCTCCGCATATTGCAATCTCGATTGGTCCCGGCTTCCCCTTTTGCCCCGCTAGCCGTGACGACCCCGCTAGCCTGCTTCTAGTGTTTTCTTTTGCTACTTGCTGTTGCTACTAGTGTTTTTTGTTGCTACTTGCTTTTGATGATCTAGTAGTTGTTGCTGCTGTTGCTGCTTCAAAAGTTCGCATAAAACTGCTGTCTATGAATATTGTGATGAACTATTATTATTTTCTTTTTTTTTCTTGAAGTTAGGATTGAGAATTTCTAGCAATAAATGATGTAAAAGATTTTGTTGCATCTATTTGTATATCAGTAAATGTTTGAAAGTTGCTGGAAAAAAAGTTTTTACTGATAATTCGGGTCAACCCGAACCCGACCCGAACCGACCCGAATTTTATTCGGTTCGGGTTGGTTCGGGTTGAGTAGTATTTCGGGTCGGGTCGGGTTTATATATTGTCAATTCGGGTTGGGCTTGATAATTTCGGGTCGGGTCGGATCGGGTCGGGTTGACCCGAATGCTCAGCCCTATCTGTAGGTGTCATGTATTGAAGGTGATTGGACTTGCAAAAAGTCGCGTCAAACATTCAAAAAGGGCATGCATGATTTTTTTTGTTTTTTGATTCATCCTCATTAGTCCATGGCAATGTCAAACTCAGCTTCTATATTAATTGATTTGCATATGTCCAGCTAAAGCACATTCCTTTTGCAGCTTGTAAGGAGTAGCAGTCGCCGTTCTATGCCATCGCAAGCAGATGAAGAAGCACACCAGTTGTCATACTTACAGAAGCATATGGGCAATATCCTTGGTCTATTAGCAGAAACAGTTGAAGGCGAGGGCGATGAATCTCTGGTTGGTGATATTTACAGTTAAATTCATTTTCCATGTCACTTCTTGCTAAAAATACTTATATATGCATTTTTTTTGTCGTTATTGTGCCAATAAATTATAGAAGGTGTTTGCATAAATATTTGGTTTATGGGGTTGTTGCTGCACTTATGTGTGCATTTTTTTCCCTTTTTTTTGAGATTTATTAGTTGGGGACTCTTTGCAAAGTCTCTAAATTCTAAAGTTATAAGCACCTTTCACATGCTTTTGTGGTCTTGATGGCATGTGTTAGTTGACTTTATGATTCTAGCAAAGCATGCAGGCTTTAACGACCGCAATCTATTAATGTTGTGGTGTTTGTTTCTCTTCGGTTGCCCCCCTTCAAACACGAGAAACTTGGTTTGTTACCTCATTGTTATGGAAAATGACATCCTATGTGCAAAAACCTATAGCATCTGATTAAAAGTTTAAAGTCCTTCAAAAACTATAAGAAGTGTAGTAGACTACATACGTTTTGGAGTCTTGGAAAAAAAAAAGGTTAAGCATCGTCAAAATATCATATATGAAATGAAGCACATATTTGATGAAATAATCATGTAATTAAAGAATAAAGTAGCTAAGTAGCAAAATTGGAGGATCATAATTGCCCTAGAAGGCTAGAACCTCTATTTATTGTACATTACTGCTTAAATGCCACTGATCCTACAGTGGTCCTGCTGCTTGTTGATACTATTCTGATTTGGAGTGTAAATGGTCGGTAAGTTCTAAGTTCAGTGATATAGTTCTCTAGGGAGGCAGAAACAAGGAGAGATATAGTAAGAGGAAGAGCAAGATGAGAAGGAGAATTTAGGTTTTTGCATAGATAAAGGCCATTGAGATAGATGGAGAGAGAGACACACACACTTTAAGTAGAAGAAAATATGTTGTTCCATAAATATTTGCTAGTAGATAGATCGAACATAAATAGTGCTATTAAAACCTGCATGACAAAAAATCCTACAAAATATATCTTAATCTTCTTAAATCTTCTCCTAAATTATAGAATAATATTTCTTACCAAACAATAACTCCTAATACAACTTATACTGGAGTAGATTGGACTCATTCTAGACTCTTACTTGATAACAATGATCTGCCCACTCTGTTACGGTTCATATCATTCAGTTGGGAGAGCGGTAATGTGTGCTTGTTTCGTGATCTCATGACTATGCGCACATTAAGTCTTTCAGTGTTTCTACTTAAATAAAAGGTAAAAGGATTTGGTTAAGTGCTCTTGATGCAAGGTGTATGATTGCTTCGTAGAATTAGTTAATTAAAAAAAAGGGGGAAACTATCCAATAGTGATGTAGATTTTTCTTATTATATAACTATCTTCTTTTAAAGTTGCAACTTTTGGGCTAGCTACAAAATGCTATCTATTCTGGAGGACCTTCTAATGTACTATATCTTTGTTTTTAAATTTGACATCCTGATTCTTCTTTTGCAAACCTTGCTTAAGAACTTAAGGATGACTACTATATGCTTATGCGTGGTGGTTGGCCATTTATTATCATGTCTAAACGTCTGGTGGATTATATCTCTAATCCATTTTCCTCTGTCCAAATGTTATAGAGTTTTTACTTGTCTAACTTTTACGTTCTTACGCTTTTCTTTCCCTTGATAAAATTACTTTGCAGGTCTTGACATCAGAAAGATTTGAACACCTTGGTTTCCTCATTCAGTTTGGTGAAAGAGGTTCTGAAGGAACACCATTGAATCAGGTAGCTCCTTTCTTCGCAAATTCAGATCCTGACATGCCTGCAGCGCCTGTTCCTGCTGCTCAAGTTCATGAATGGCTACTGAACAAAATATCTGCTTCTTTGGAGCGTAATGCTGAGAGGCAAACAGCTAAAGAAAGTGGTCCAGTTAATAACTCTGATCCAGATATAACAATGGCTGATGCCTCTAATAATACTTCTTACTCTAGAAGTCAGACTTTTGTAGAGGGCTTCTCTAAAGGTTCCATTCTTAGGCAGGCATCTAACATTGAAGGACATTCTGTAAAGGTACGCACTGTGAGTTAACATGATAAAACCTTATGCTTTCATATATTGTAAATGCCTAATACTTGCCTGAAGACTTCCCTCATCTCTGCTTGCACATTTTTATGTTCTTTTTATGTTTGTTTGACTTCTGTAGTTGTTCAACTGCAGGTTCTTAACTGCCATGATTCAGTTATTTACATCCTTGCTCCATTGCACTATGCTACTGTGTATGGATGCTCTGATACTACAATTGTTCTAGGTGCTGTTGGTAAGGTAGGTATTTATATAATATGTGGGGAATTACCACTTCTCATTATTCACCATACTTTAGACAAGCTTGAATCCAATTGTGAGAAGTTCAGGTGACAAGTATGCTACTATTTCTCTTTGTCCATTGATGTTCCTGTTGTAAAACATGTAACTTGTTTTTTTGACTGCTTATACGTTGAGTGCTCTATGATGTCCGAAACAATTACCGTCAAAACATCGATTTTCTTGACTTTACCAGCTATATATGACGAGAAATATACTGTCCTTTTGAGAAGGTTGGTTGTTTCTCGTCAAATTTCTATTTATAACTTGTGACTTCTGTTTTGGAAATTTGACATCCATTCATAAGTGATATATCTTCTGAGTATATGTTATTGAAGAGAATTGTGTTGTTTGGTTCTGATTCTTCTGAATTGATTAGTACATTGTCGTTGTTGCTCTATGTCAGATTACGCCGGTACAGATTCCTGCTGATAGGCTTTTTTTTCTTGATGTTAATTTCGTAAAATTTTTGCGACTTTGTTATTCTATTCATACTTCGCTCCACAAACTTCTGGAAACTTCATTTGCTTTTTGTCTTGATATAAGTTTCTACCTTAAATAGTACTTTCTTGATATTCTTGGATGAAACGTGGTTTCTTACTATCGGTTTGATTAAGCTTTCCAATTAATGCTCGTCACTTAGGGCACAGCAAGGTCTGTAATATTTAGAGACTCGTTAAGCATGCTTTGTCTGGATATAGGAAATTTGCGATGGATTAGTGAAAAACTGAAATGCCTACAGGAACATAACATGGGTATTTTAGTTTCTTTATCCTTTCACTCTTCATTTTTGATGAACAATGGTTTACATATTTTCATGTTATGAGGTCCACTTTTATCTGCATACACAAGATTCATGATTTCAGCAGGAAAGTAGAAATTAATTTATTTCTGTTAAATTTACACCCGCATTTAGGTTCATGTAAATGAAGATCTCTGTTGAAATTCCTTTTCCTTGACTACTGAATTCCTGGTTTTCAGGCTTTGAGGGTTGAGCATTGTGAGAGGGTGCAAGTTATTACAGCTACAAAACGTATATGTATTGCTAATTGTCGGGAATGTCTCTTTTTCTTGGGGGTTAATCGGCGGCCTTTGATTGTTGGAGATAATCATAAGTTACAAGTGAGTTAATTGTTTTTCTTTCTATTGTTCCTTTACTTCTTTTTCTGTTTTGTGTTTGTTGATGCTTATGAATTAGATATTATGTTAGTGAAACATTGGCTAGTGCCATCCGTTTGTTTATCTGGTACGACACTCACAGAAAATGGGTTGCTTACAGGCAACGTGTCTCATGATAATCTTAAAAATTATATATTCTGTTACAACTTACAAGTCAACTCTTGAATCGTTACCCACTGGTGCTATTCTATTTACATATGGATACATAGTTCTTATGTCCCTGATCCTGCAAGCTATTTACAATATCACAACGGACCATGAGATTATACAGTCAAGTCAAAGGCTTCCCTGTCTGGTTTTATTTCTACTTAACCTTTTAAGCGCATATCATGCAGTTCTACAGCCGGTTGCTAGAACTGCATCCAGTTGGTTTCTACCCCTCATGTATGCATGTACCAAAAGTCTCCCACTAGGTCACTTAGAGAAGTAGTTTATCTGTTGCTTCATGTTTCTATGCAGCTCCAATAAAACGTGTAGAATTGTATTTGGAGAAAGTATATAACAGGGTTCCTAGAGAGGTGTTGTGACGAATACTGGAGACAAAGGAGATTTCCTATAGCCCACAATCATCCAAGATATGTACGAGAATCTGTTGTGTATGTTAGGACGACCGGAGGTGATTCATAAGCTTTTCCTGTTATCCTTGTCCTTTAGAAAGGTTTTTCCTTGAGCACTTTTTTGTTTGCCTTAATTATAGACGAGTTTACAAAGCAAATCAAGATGCGTCCCTTGGTGCATGCTATTTGCAGATGATATTATGCTTGTTGATGACACAAATTAAAAGGGGTTTGCACAAAACTGAAGCAATGGATGATGACATTGGAAGCAAAGGTTTTAGGCTAAGCATGACCCAAACTGAGTATATGGATTGCAAGTTTAACCTTATTAATATGCATAACGGGTTTGAGTTAAAGTTGAGAACATAAATTATCCCACAGAGCATGAGTTTTAAGTATCTGTATTATTCTGCAGGAAAATAGGAAAATAGACTAAGATGACAGCTATGAAATCAAAGCAGAATGGTACAAGTAGAAATGGCCTCAGAATTTTTGCGAGATACAAAGTTTTCTACTAAACTGAAAGAAAAGTATTATCATACCGCTATAAGATTGGCTATGTTGAATAGTTCTGCATGTTGTCTAGACGTCATCATATTCAGCGATAAGAGTGGCGGAGATGAGGATACTGTAATGAATCTATGGTTATCATGAAAGGCGATCGAAATGAGGTGATCAAACAAAAACTCGAGGTGGCTTTTATAGAAATCAAAATGAGGGAAAGACATTTACATGGTTTGGTCATGTGAGACAAAGACCAATAATTATACTCTTTTGAAGATGTGAAGAGTTAACTAACGAGTGGAAAAGAAGAAGATATATGCCAAAAAGGAGTTGAAAAGAAACTATGTGACAGGACTTTGCTTATTTAGAACTTAGTGAAGGTTTATTTATAGATCGAGCAAAGTGGAATTAAAGGATTTGTGTTAGTGAAACTGTCATTTAGATGACTTAGGATTTGGGTTCTTATGTTGTTTAGATGACTTAGGGTTTGGGTTCCTTGTGTGTGCTGGCATCGTGGTGGTGGTCTTTTTTTTTTCGTTTTTTCTCCTTTTTTTCCCTTGTTCTTTGGTTTCACCCCCTTTTATTTACTAGATGTGTGCATCAACTTGCTTATTTTGGACGTGCTAGGTTTGAAATCTTGCTTGGACTTTTGTGCTTTCTGTGCTTGTATGCTCCTGTGTTTTCGTAGTTTTTCTGTTTTTCAAGCCGAGGGTCCCAAGGGAACAGCCCACATGGCTACGCATATCTTACCTCCTCAGGTCCTACTTGGACAGGACTTATCACTGGGATGTTGTTGTACATGTCCACTGTTCCGTTGACCCACCCCCAACCCAGGTCCATCACTTGCTACCATGCTTGTTTTGCTACCTTATGCAACCCTTCTTTTTCCTGCTTAGCTGCCCTTATGATTCTCTGAGATGCTGCTACTTGATAGTACATGCCCTTGGTATCTGCTGAAGTCGTTGACATTTTATTTATACCTTATGATGATTCATACAAGCCTTGCAGAATGTCCAAGGCTGCACCTAGGTCCAAGGCAGTATTGATCTATAACCAAAGGTCCAAACTTAGCATGATAGTACTGTAATTATGTACTATGGTCGAGATATTCTATTGACGTAATAATTCAAAACAACATTTAAGAACTCAGAATGATCAATTCTTGATTCTTTCAAGATGACTGAATTTTGCACAGGCAGCATGTTGAAGTGTGGTTTGAGTATTTTTTCATATACATTTTTCTTTGTTGTTCATTAAAGTGGCAGTTGGAAAGGCTAAAACTTGTTTGCCCCCTTTTTTGCGAAATTGCTCCTTGAATTTCACAGTTGCTTATGCTAGATTGCAGATTTCCTTAACCCTCTACCATTTTAGGTGGCCCCATATAACACCTTCTATTCGCAACTGGAGGAACACATGGCTGAAGTTGGCATTGATGCAACCTTTAACCGATGGGATGAACCAATAGTTCTAGGAATGGTTGATCCTCATGATTCTCTCTCTCACCCGGCTGGAGTTTCTGATGCTCAAGCAGAGTCTGCTGCACCTGTTGATCCTGACCAGTTCATGAATTTTCTGGTATGCCGCTTGTCTTTTTCCTTGACCAATGGTTTTACAGAGGCTAGGCCGGTCTCTGCAATGAAATAATCCTGTTTTCAGGATGCTCCACTTTTGTGTCACTAGAAATGGCTTCCTAGTTCAAAGTAATACTAGTACTTAAAATGTTTATTGAGTGCCCCTTTTTTTGTATTGGTGCAGATTCCTAGCTGGTTTGGTGGTGAATCACAACAACCAACCAAATACAACCCATTTTCTTTACCTGAAAACTATTTGGCTTCTCAGAAAAAGAAAGTAAGTGATCTTGTGCTTGATGATGCCTTGTAATCATCTTTCGCAGTTGACGATATTTATGCATGATTTACTTGATTAATTTGATGCTGTTTTCTGCGTGCACTCGTGTTCAATTTAATCAATATCGTAATCTAATTGTATTCTTTTTACAGCACTCAATTCTAGGTGACGTCCAGCAAGCTATAAGGAATCTGCAGGTTGAGGAAAACAAGAAGAAAGAGTTGGCCTCTGCTCTACATCTTCATTTTAAGGACTGGCTCTACGGTAAAGCTTACTCTTTGCCCGACCCTCTTGACTAGACGGTTTGCATTCTCAGCATCACGCGTCTATCCTTTTAACTATTCTTGGATGCAAATATTTACAGCTATTTGTACTATTGCGGACTCCGATGACTATTCTTTTTTTTTTGTTTTTTTTTTTGAGATAACGAGGGAAAACTCCCTCCTTGGGTCTCCGCTTTGCGTACTACAGTTTTCTACGCACACCTATAGGACCATTTTAGACCCATGTGCACGTAGGAGAATAAAACTCATGCCTGCGGACCAGACATAGAGTACTGGGAGTTATCTAGCCACCAGCTTTCCCGCATCTGTTGAAAACATGCGGCGCAGGTCTCCATTTCAGAACACCTGCGGGGCTCGAACGCGGGATGTGATGGTTGTGGCCACCACGCCCCAGCCGCTCATCCCGCAGGCGGAGGGCAACTCCGATGACTATTCTTGATGGCATAGATGCTTATGCCTTAGCCCTACCCCAGGTGTAAGCTTCGACATTTGCTGTCGTTTGGTAGTAAGAGGCCTAGGTTTAATCTGCTTCCTCGTTAGCGTTAGCATTATTCTATCGGATGAGCTCTAAATATTCGATAGACATTTACGTTAGGAAAATTTACTCAGGATATTGATGATTCTTAATTCTAGCAATTTTTTTTTTTTTTTTAAATTTGAAATTTTATTTTATTTTACAGCTTCTGGGAATATTCGCCAACTTTATTGCCTACAAGGTGACTGAGTGGATGTGTCCTCTTATTGATATCTAGCACTCTTCCCTGAAATCTGCACCGGTTCTTCTCTTGCTGTTTGTACCGTGCGAGTAACGTGGAACCGTAGGCTACCCATTTTGTGACGGAAAGCAGTGTGAATATGCTGGCAAATTGCTGATGTATTTTAGTTTACACTTTGTATGAATATGAACATGAAGTTCAAGCTGCATTTTGATATTATTCATTGGGTGTAGGAAATAAGTCTCATTTACTGTTGTTTGTATCTTATTAGTTCGGCAATCCACTGGGTGTATAACTTTTTTCAGCTCAAATTCAATAGGCTTTTTTTTTTCCAAAATTTATTGGGTATTACACACACACACACACTGCACACACACGAGCGCACACATGGCAAAACCAGTGAATCCATAGATTATATTCGAGTATTTCTCATGATCTAATATTCTTATTTATAAAACTTATTTTTTAAAAGATATTAACAAGGAAAATAATATGGGGGACTTAAATGTAAGCCTCTGTGCTGAAATCTGAGTTATAGGATATGTTATTTTTACGTTCTAAAATATTTATTTTATTTAGAAAAAAAAATAAAAATTTATATATTAAATTTATAGATTATATTAATTTTTTTTGTTATTCAAAATTGTTTTACAAAGTACTTATTTTTGTATTTGATCGGGTTTAATTTCTATCCGAATCTTAATCGAAATGGAATGATAAGGGGAATTTTTACTACTCAGTTGGAATTTGAACTTATGTCATATCCTTCATGAGATGAAGCTTAGGGTCACCTCTCAGTAGCCAGTCCGTTAACTTATTGGATCAATAATAGTTCGTTTTAAAATGTATTCTAAATAGATATTTTGAGACTCCAAAAATTTTAGCAAGTTAGTGAATTAGTTTTTAGACGCACTAAAAACTATAGTGCCGTTGTCGTGGTGGCGACTTGCTAAAAATATGGATCCAATAATTTTTACTAGAATTAAAAATTTAGATTTTAGAAGATATTCAGTTTTTGTAAATCTAGTATTTATATCTACATAAATAAAATTTTACTAAAATAAATAAATTATAAAACTTATTTCGCTAAATTAGTTAACCAAACATTTTCTAAAATTTTAGGTCTAAAAACTATATTTAAAAGTAGAAAGAACTTTGAATCAACAAGTTAATAATTATATTAAAATTTATTTTTAAATTCAAATATTTTAAAAAAATAATTATATAATAGTTATGATACTAAAGGTATAAGTTGTAATATAGAGGCTGATTTATAAAAATTTGAATGGAAGGGCAAATAATTTTAAAATTGAGGGGTTGATATGTAATTTGTGCAAAAAATATTGGCAGGTCCATATTGGTAGCCTCTTCAAGTCAGGTGAACGGGGATAGTTACTCTGATTCTCGCAAATCACGGTGTAGAAAAACGGAGAGCGTAGATTTAATCCGTCACGCATGCATGAATTATAAGATTTTATATAATTTTTTTTTCTACTTATATTGATATATTTTTAGTTATTTTCAGAAAAAAAATTTTAACTATAAAATTATAAATGTGATCTATATTTTTCTAGTTAATTTTTTTTTGAAAAAATATCAATGATTATTTAAAAAACGTTTTAACTAGAAAGTTGTAGATTTAGATATACTTTACAATTTTGTGGTATCTCTTTTTTTTTTAAAAATGTTTTAAAATAGATCAAATAAATAGATAAAAATTATTCAAAATCTCATAATTAGTTAGTGCAAGATGGATTAAAACTACACCCTCTATTTTTGTGTACCGTGATTAGCAAGAATCAGGATAACCGTGTCCGTGCTCCAGGTGAACCCTCGTGTGGGTCCGTATGTATTAGCTGGTGCGGCCAAAGTATAGGTGCCATGGCCATAGCGCAGAGTTTAAGTGGAGCTTCTCCCAAGCTTTTACTACGAATTAATCAAAGTTTAGGAACTTTATCAAAATCTTTTTTGCTTTATTAAATTTAAATAATTAAATTTAAATAACTTTTTGCTCATCGAGAATATCATATTTGCTCAATTCAGCACCTCATTTACTCGTCCAAATTTTTATTTGTTTGTCCCAAACGTCGTGTTTATTTATTCGAAATACCATATTTTTAATATCGTAATACAAGTTATAATACTATATTTCTATGATCTAATACTTTATTTATTCGTTCTAAACACACACATATATCCGGCCAGAAGATGTTTTGAAAAAGTAAAAAAATAGAGAGACTAATTTATACTAGTTTAAAATAGACATTTTGTTGACATATTTGTTTATTTGAACATTCCATAATATAATTCTTACATTGTTTTCTGAGAAATATTTTAAAGCTGTATGAAGTGTAGCTTTTAGATGAAAGTTAGACTGTTTATGTGGGACTATTTATGGTCAATTTGATAATAGATGGTAGATTATATTAATTTAGCTTGTGCAACAGCTACAATCAATCTCTTGCAAAGTAAATATAGGATAATTGCATTTCGGCCCTGTTTTGGAAACTATGCGCAATCCTTCATTTTAAAAAGTTTGCAAATAGCCCGTCTTTTGATATTTATATCAGAGATATTTTGATTATTATACAATATTTTTAAAAAAATTTGAATGAAATTTTTATTTTAATGTGAATTATAATTTTTGTATTTTTTTAAATATTTTAAAATAAGTATTTTGAGACTTTAAAATTTTAATAAGTTTTAAAATTAATCCGCTAACTAGTTAAAAGTTTAGAATCTCAAAAATAGCTAGATAGATTGACAGTAAAATAAGAAAAATAAATTTTAATATAATATACTATTTTTGTGATCAAAGTTTTTTAAGTGCAAGTCGATGTTTGGGAGGTAAAAGATATCGGATATAATATAGGTGTTTTTTGTTTGTACCTCGCTCGTGGGTCAGTCGGCCGGGGCGCTCGCCTCAGGAAGCGAGCGCCCGGATTCGAACCCCACTGTTGTCTCTAATGGGAATGTGCCCGTGGCCGCGAGTTTACAGCGGCTGCGAAAAAGCTGGTGGCTGGATAATTTTCAGTACTCTATGTCTGGTTCGAAGGCGAACGTCAGGCCGGTGTTTTACTCTCCTACGCGCACCAGGGTCCAAAAATAGTTCTATAGATGTGCGTAGAAAACTGTGGTTCACGAATTAGCGGAGATTCAGGAAGGAGTTTCGTCTCGTTATCTCAAAAAATAATATATGTATTTTTTTAAAAAAAAAAAAACTTTAAAGAGCTGCAGTGGCTAATATTTTGATCCCAAAATATCCCAAGTAGATATTTTGACTATATACCAAAATATCTTTTAAGAACTACGGTGTTGTTCTAATCTCGCTATGAATAAAAGGTGACTCGGAAATATCGTATAAATCTCTTTTTATTTATTTCAAATTATTTGTTTTAAAGAAAAATAGAGCATATACGGTTATCTCTCCGATTTGGACTCTCAAAATCAGCGGCAAAAACATCTATATCTAGGGTTTTCCCTAATACACCACTCTATAAAAACTTGAATACACTAGTGTTTTCTCTCTGCAACTCTCTGTCTCTCTCTCTCTCCAAAGGGCAGAAGATGGCCAGAATTCCTGTCCCCACCGTAGCCGAGCGCGACTGGGCGGCGGGGCTTCCTACTCCGGTGCTTGGTCTGATCTCCGAGCGGCTGACGATCTCCGACGTCTTCTGCTGCCTCTACGTCTGCAAAACATGGTATGCCGAATTAAACACCAACATCGCCGCCGGCCATTACCTACCGAGATTGCCGCAATCTCCGTTCTTAGCTAGTTTCTCTACTTATTCCGAATTCTTCAGCATCTCCGACGGCCGCCACTTCTTCGGCATTGCATGCCCAGGCGATCTCCTCGAGAAACATGTCGTTGGCTCCGGCCATGGCTGGCTCGTCCTTGCTTATCGAAACGACGAGCTGTCCCTTTTCCAACCCTTCACGGCCACTCAACTTTCCCTTCCCCCAGCTTCGACCTTTCCAACAAGAATCCGGGAAATAAATCAAGTACTTCGCATTACAGATGCCATAAAAAAAGTGGCGATATCCTCCAGTCCTTCGAGCGGCGGCGACTGTATAGTCGCGGTTTTGTGGTGCACCGGCAGCGATATACACTTTGCGAGGCCCGGCGACGCTGAGTGGAAGCAAATTAAGTTATCCTTCTTTTACAAAAACATATTTTTCCTAAATTCTCATACATTAGCCGCTTTAACAAATAGGGGTGCCGCTGGGATGTTGATATACGATCTAAGTTCCATGGAGGCCTTTCTGTGCTGTATCTCGGGGCCTGAGACGTTATCTTTACATCCTGTTTTCGGAAGTTTTAAGTCCTATACTACTGTGTGCGGCAGCGAAGTTCTACGAGTAGAGAAATTTTCATGTGCATTACACATAAAGGTCGAGAAGCTTGTACGAATCGAGCAATCTAATTGTTGGAGGGAGACGAAGGATTTAAAAGGCCGTGCTTTGTTTCTGAACGAGCACATAAACGATGTGCTATGTTTGAAGACAAAGGATATTCCCGAGCTGAAGGAGAATTGCGTCTACTTAGTACATAGATCTGGTGAATTGGGCAGAACGATGGTGGTGATTTACCATCTCCAGACGGGGAGAATTGAGATGAATTCAATTGAAGGTGTATCTCTGCTCGATCCCCCGCCAATGTGGTTCACACCATCACTAGTTTAAATTATTTTATGTAAGCTTGTAAAGTAACTGGTATGCAAGATAAACTACTTTTTTTTTTTTTCGGATGCTATCTGGTGTATTTTTTTTTTATATATTTTATTGACGTTCTAACTAGCGGTATATATATCGAAAAAGAAAACTTTTGCTGTGCCGACCGTGCCGATATATATTTATTTGTTATTTTTTAAAAATCAAAATAAAAATAAAGAATTAATTTAAAAATTCAAATATAAGAGTTTTTTACACGTGCCGTGCCGACAACTACCGGAACATGCACGTGTCGTCCGGCACGGGTTGTGCCGACCGGCACCGAAAACCATGATAAAATAGGTCTAATCACAACCAAAAGTTTAAGAATTGACGGAGGATTAATCCTTTTTTCTTATTTCTAACATACTTGAAGTATAAAGTTATAGAATATATCTAAGAAAAAAATACTAATGTCCTCACCGCATTACTTACAAATATATTAAAATCAATTAACTCGCATAATTGAAGAAATAATTTTTTTTAGAAGTATATTTTGAAAAAGTTTTCAACATTAAAACTATAGATTCAATCTAAAACTTTTAAGTTGAAATTAAGCTGTTTCAAAAAAGAGGTTTCAGTGGCTCCCATGTTTCAAAGAGGAGCTCAGAGAATTCCATATGGTGCCATAAACAATTGACATATTTTTTATAGAAAGAGATGCATTGAAGCAAAGCAAAGATCAGGTAGTATGGAGTTTGAGTTATGACAACAAGTTTTCAGTGTTAGAACTTTTTTCCAGTTTGTTAACGACGGCGGTACATGTTGTAAAGTTACTTCTCTCATATATGAAAAATCGAGGTGCCTGAGAAAGCGAGAGTTTTTCTTTTGCTAGCTTCGAAGAACAAAATTCTCGATGCTGAAAATCTTATTAAGAGATGTTGGTAATCTCCAGATCAATGCGTTATATGTCATATACATGAAAATGATGCATCATTTGTTCATCTGTTGTCCTTTCGTACAGCCCATATAGAATGGAATCCTTAACAAACTCAACATTTAAAACCTTCTTGGATCGCGGTCGTCGAAAGGATCACCGACTGAATTTGTGTTTTCTACGACCGGTTTGGATCGTAGTTGATCAGTAATTTCCTATATGCATGTGAGGATGTTAATATACAGTGAGTATTAAATTTTATACTACATACTAAGGTGATTGATATATGTGAAAAAAAAAAATCATACATTAGCAGGGACGGACCCAGCTTATTAGCATGGGTGTCAAGCGACACCCCTGCTTTTGGTAGTAATATAATATATAATAGAATATAAGTGTTTAATATATAATTGAAGGATGTAAATCGATTTCCGCACTTGTTGCTGCGGCGGGGAGCTTGATAGATTACCTTAGGGCGTGGGTTCGAATCCCACAAGACTTGGTTTTGTTTTTTTTTGGCATAATTTTTTTTAAGTCTTGAAATACCTATATAGATATATATTTTTGGAAAATATTTGAATATAAAAATTGTAAATCCCATAATTTTTTTCTTCATTTTTTGAGTAAGTTTTGGTTATTAAAATTATATTATTTATTGTTATAAAATTAAGTAGTTTGATTTTTTTTTTTTTATTGTCTAGCTTGCAAAAATACTTTTGCTTATAAATATCTATATATATTATATTAGATTTTGACACCCCTGTGTAAAATTTCTGGGTCCGTCACTGTACATTAGTGATCCTTCATGGCTAATCACCCACAGTGTTCATCGAGATAAATATCACATATACCTTTATATACTGCCATTCGGGACCATCTTGAAAACAAATATATCTTTCTATGTTCTTATCTAGCTAAATAATATCAACCATTCTATTTCAACATAGTATCGGTAGTTCTTTAGTACTCAGGCCCTAACGAAAGAAAATATTCCTCAGTGACATTTTTACCGTATACATCTTGTATAATAATTGAATTCCTCGATAGATTTTTTTTTTTTTTTTTTTTTTTTTTTTTGGAGAATAATAGCAAACAGCCTCTTCTTTTAAAAAAATTCATTAAAAAAAAATTCTGCTTTTTTACTCATAATTTCTAAATCAAGCCAAAATAAATATATATAAGTTTTTTTTTTAAATTGAATACGAAAAAATAAATTTTAATAAGATGTACAACTTTTGTATTAAAATTTTTTTGTTTAATATATATATATATATATATATATATATATATATATATGTATATATAGAAGTATTTTTTGAGTTAACATTGGATAAAAATTGTGCAGAGCATACAAAATTTTTTGTAAAGAAATATAAATTATTCGAAAAGAAATAATTTTTTTGTAATAATGCTACAAAATATGAACTTTTTCGACAAAAAAATAACCGTCTTTTTTTAATAATTTGTCAAAAAGCATTTCCTACGTACATTAGTGAAACAAAATATGAGGTGTGGGTCACGTAAACATTAAAGACTATTATGTGCGAATATTTAGGGTTTGTTTGATAACCGCCTATATTCTATATTTTAATTTAATTTGTGCAGCGGCACGATCAAGCTTGCAAAGAAAATACATTTTGAAAACTAAGGCATTGCGTTAATATGTCTAATCAAGAAAAAGGTTACTGAAAATGTCTAATATTTGCATTGCGCTAAATCTCTTTTTATTTAATTAAAATTATTTGTTTAAAAGGCAAACAAAAATTTAGCATATTCGGTTATCTCTCCGATTTTACCTCTCCTAATCGACCGCAACAATATCTAATATTAATATATTCTTTTCTCTAATACGGCTGGGTGTTCTCTTATATAAAGCAGCACTCTGACACAAACTTAAATTATCAAGGTTTTTCCCTCTGCAACTCTCCACCGTCATAGTGCAGAAAATGGCCGCCGTTGCCGAGCGCGACTGGGCGGCGGGGCTTCCTACTCCGGTGCTTGGTCTGATATCCGAGAGGCTGACGATCTCCGACGTCCTCTGCTGTCTCTCCGTCTGCAAGCCATGGTATGCCGAATTAAGCGACAACCTCGCCGCCGGCCATTACCAACCGAGATCGCCGCAGTCTCCATTCTTACTTAATTTCTCTACGTATTCCGACTTCTTCAGCATCTCCGACGGCCGTCACTTCTTCGGCGTTGCAAGCGCCGGCGATCTCCCAAAGAACCACGTCGTGGGCTCCGGCCATGGCTGGCTCGTGCTTTCTCATGACAACGACGAGTTCTCCCTTTTCCAACCCTTAACGGCTGCTCACCTCTCCCTTCCCCCAGCATCAACCATGCCAATAATCTGGAAATATATTCATGTGCCTTCCATTATGAAGACCACCCCAGCCATTAAAAAAGTGGCGATATCCTCTAGTCCTTCAAACGACGGCGACTGCACAGTCGCAGTTTTGTGGTGCACCGGCGTCGATATAAACTTTGCGAGTCCGGGCGATAGCGAGTGGAAGGAAATTAAGTTATCGTCTTCCCACAGTGATATATTCTTCCTCAATTCTCAGAGACTAGCCGCTTTCACAAGCATCGGTACCGGTTGGATGTTGCTGTACGATCTGAGCTTGATGGTGCCATTTAAGTGTTATATCTTTGGGCCTGAGATGTCTCCTTTCAGTCATTTTTTGGGAGGTTCCAAGTTATACTTCACAGTGTGCGCCGGCGAAGTTCTAAGAGTAATAGAGGAACAATCTTGTGGGCTAAACATAAAGGTTGATAAGCTTGTACAAATCGAACAACATAATTTTTGGAGGGACACGAAGGATTTGAAAGGCCATGCTTTGTTTCTGGACCAGTACAGAAACGATGTATTATGCGTGGAAACAAAGAATATTTCCGAGCTGAAGGAGAATTGTGTCTATTTGGTACATAACTCTGAGGAATTTGGGAGAACGATGGTGGTGATTTACCATATCCAGACGGGGAGAATTGAGATGAATTTTATTGAAGGTGTATCGCTCCTCGATCCCCGGCCAATATGGTTAACACCTTCACTAGATTAAAGCGTTTTTTTATACATTTGTAAATACCTGGCATGCAATATAAACTGCTTTGATTTTTACCATATGGCCTTCGATTTTTTCTTTTAAAATTTTTATTTCAATTATAAGTAGCTGTACAAGTCGAAGAAGATATAATTATTATCAATATATTTAAGCGCGAGGGGGATTTGCTACAGTGCACATCCCCCTATATATATAAATAATTAATTATATTTTATATAATTTTTTTTAAATAATTAAATATTTTAAATATATTTATAAATTTTAAAAAAAAAATTAATTTTTTTTTTCACACGCATCGCGGGTGATATTTTCGCTAGTATTTCCTGAAGCCCGAGGGACTTTCGTCCTTTTTGACCCTTTTTTCATTTTTTAAGGGCTATGAACTATATATATATATATATATATATATATAATTAGTTATTTAAATGTAATCTAAATTTTAAATTTAAATAACAAGTTAACGAATAATATGTTGGTAGCTTGGTGAATAAGTACTTGTAATTTAAATATATCATATAAATGGACAGTTTATAGCATTTGCTCATATGTTAACAAGATAAGGAATAATATGTACGTATTATACAATGTATATCCTGGACGCTGCTAGTTAGAGCCAAGGCCTCTCTGAATTTCACTCACTGCATATAGGGGGTGAAAACGAGCCGAGCTTGCGCAGATTGATTTAGCTCGAGCTCGACAAGCTTCAAAGGTCGAGCTTCGACTCGACTCGTCCTGAAAAATCTCAAGCTGGAATTTTACACGATCTTGTCTTGATTGTGTAAGTTAAGCCGCTGTTGAATCGAATCGAGCCGAGCTCGACTCAAACTCGGCTCGATTGCATGAATTAGACAAGCTCGATAGAGCTCAAAGTCGAACTTAATTAAGTAATTTTGTTTAAAAAATATTTGAATAAAATAGAAAAGTTCGTTTAGGCTCGCGAGCCTAACGGACGGAGTAATACAATACTCAGGTTTGGTTCATTTGCTTATTCGAATTTGAATTCATGCTCAAATGCGACTCAGAGCTCAACTAAGCTTAAACGAGTTCGAGTCTGAACTACTCTTGAGTAACTCGGCTCATTTTCACTCCTATTCTGCATATGCTTTGATACGGCACGTATAGGTGTACGGGTGCAGGTCAATACAGTTAGTGATCGGGCTCTGGGCTGAGAGAAATCTGGACGTATACTTAATAGATTGGCCCAGTTAGGATTCCTTATATATATCAAACTGCGTGAGCAAGACAGCTACACCACGTAGTATTTTGAATAATTCTTAGTATACTATAAAATATTTATTTTATTTAAAGAAATCTCGTGGTATTTATATTTATTGATTGAAAATTTAAAATTATGTAACATATTTGAAAAATATGACATCTCTAATATTAAAAACACTTAATTATAATAACAAATATAAAATAGTTTAAATACAAATAAATATTAATACAATTATTAACTATATTATATGTTATATATTATTAATTTTCTTAAATAAAATTTATCATGTAAAGAATATATATATATATATATATATATATATATATCACTAACATTTTGCGCCTTTCTATATATAATATTTATGTGGCATTCTCTTGCTCTAATACTATATAATCAATAAAGTATAGTATTTTAATAAAAATATTTATATATATATATATCACTAACATTTTGCGCCTTTCTTTATATAATATTTATGTTGCATTCTCTTGCTCTAATACTATATAATCAATAAAGTATAGTATTTTAATAAAAATATTAATTTATATAAAGCAGGGGTTTGATCATTTTTTCTATAAAAAAAGTAACTGTCAAAAAAAAAAAAAAAAAAAACTGGTATATTAAAAAAGATGGAAATTTGTTTAATTTCTGGTTTGGCTTTTGAGCCGACTCCATGTAGTAGGGCAGGCACTTGGAGAATGTTTTAGGAAAAACCGTATCCTAACAAACACGTGCATGGAAAAATTGTAGCTCGTAAAATACTTTTCTAGAGTCTATTGTTTTAGAAAACTAATTTGGACACTGATATTTCATGTATTATTTTTTTATTTTAAAATTTGAAATTTGAAATTTTATATATTTTATTATAACCTATGATTATTTAAAGTTAAAAAAAAGGAAAGATAAGAAAGCTTATCTCCTGGAGTTAATAAAAGAGAATAATACATTATACGTCCCAAGTTAGAATTTCTTTTTAATTGGTAGTTTTTATGCAATTCATTAGTTTAGTTATTCTGGCATAGCCGAGCGTAGTTAGCTCGATTGGATAAAATGTGTCTTAAAAAACGTCACCATTCAGTTTTGACTTTGCGTGAAGAGAAATTCTCCTGTGAAACGTTTTTACCACATCATCAAATATCACGTGCTTTTTTTTTTTTTCTGACACGTGTACTTTTATATTAAAAAAAAAATGAACTACCAACTTGCAATCTCCTTGTCTTTGCACACAGATCCATCGTCGTCGTGCATAGATCTCGTCGCCGACATGGTAATCTGTAGATCTCATCTTCGGTATCGACCTACTAGATCTCTTCGTCGACGCCGCAGACAGATCTCATCTTCGGCCTCAACCTATCAGATTTATTTGCCGGCAGCCTACCAGACTCTCATTGCTGCGTATAAATTCCATCACCACTGCTCAAGATGCAATTGCTGTGCAAGAAAAAGATATCATCCTCGTGTTCCCCATCGTGATTCCATGCTTGGGCGTTCAATCCCTTGCCATTACAGATTCTCATTTTTGTACCTTATTCTTTTCTTTTTGGGATAAAATGGCTTCCTTCAATTATGATGGAGATCAAGTAATAGATCTATCAAAAAATACCAAGTTCCATGACCAATATGTGTCTGATGTATAGCAAAATGTATAATATTCAAAACTTTGTACATGTTTTACTGACTTTCAAAAGTAAAATAGCTACAGATTTAAGTTTCACATTCTGTATTGTCTACATTAAGATGAGCTAAATACAACTATAACATAATTTTTTAGGCAAAATAATAGGCACAAGAAATCATCTTCCATCGTTTCTGTTAATATCCCAAACAAGATGATCAAAGTCATTGTCATCCAGCATTCTTCTATAACTGAAGTTAGATTGATTAAATGCAAAGTTTGAAGAGTAATGAAGTTGACCAAATTCACAACTTGAAGAGGAACCTATGCAAGAAAGCATACATATTGTTATTCCAATATTAGTAAAAAACAAAAGCAAAGTATTAGATCAAAACAACACCTGATTAAATATGTCAACAGCAGTTTCAGATATCTGTGACAATTGTAAAGGATTAATGTTTGTTGGATGAGCAAGTTGCTCCTTGTCTTGTCCTATATTTAAAGGAACAATTATTACAATCCAAAAAAAATGTAGTGAAAAAAAAAAGTAATACAACGAATAAACCTCTTGGTTTTCTTGTCCTGCTTCCACATTTCTGAGCAGGTGCTGCTAATTGAGACTTCTTACCACTTTTAGCTTTTCGTGTTGTCTTTTTTTCCAATCTTCCTATAAGTCTTGTTGTACTTCTAGAGCCTTTCGTTCTTATAGAGGCAGGATCCATAACTAAACTTTTCGCCATCAATCTCACTGTAACTAGAGATTGCACACTCTAAAGTGTTTTCGCGGTCAGATTTTTCTAAATCTTCAACAACCTCAATTGCAGCTAGCTCTTTTTCAACAAACTTCATTGTCTCCAACAAACTCTCCTTCACAAGTTTAGTACAATTGGGAGTTAAAGAGCCCCTGTCAAAAAGCTTGTATCCAATATGACTTAACTCACTAAGCTGTAAAAATCGACTACTTCCATTACAGTTTGCTGATACAAAAAAGCCACAAACAAGTCTTGATTTTGCACATTTTGTCCATCTCTTTAGCACATATTTCTCTGGTATCTCTGTGAAACTTTTCATCATAAGCACCATCATATTACAGCTACAAGTGATGGTTACATCTTGCAAATTAAGTTCAACAATATACTTTCTGTCAGAAAGTTCCTCACTTACATGATAAACCAAAGTGCTTCGTTGCTCCCACCTTCAATAGAATTAACTCCAATGCTGCACATTAATTCTTTCCTTAAACATCTTGAAGATAATAAGAGTATAAACTTCAGAAGCATGGTTCAAAATGCCATGTCTTCCTACTTTTGGCGCTCCATTTTTACATCTAAAATCTTTATTCAATTCTTATTGGCGCATTTCTTTTGCCTTTTCCTCGTAATGCTGCACTACTTGAACAAGCGACATAGAATATTTCATGATCTGATTGAAAACATTGTTTATGCTCTCACTTCTTTGAGGGACTTCATCCGTGCAGAAAAGATATCCCTACTAAATGCTGGACACCATTTTTCTCTAAGTTCATAAAGCCTATTCAACCAATAATGGTTGTCTAGCTCAAACTTTTTGATCATTGCAGCCCATTTCATCTCAAACTCTTCTATGGTTTCACACCAATAAAAGCACTTATTGAAATACTCTCTAAATCAGGATCAGCAAAGTGGCCAGCAAGATATTGTTTTGCATTGTTCGAAATATGCCACATACATAGTCTATGGCGTGACTCTTTGAATACTTTAACTGCACTCTTAATTGCTATATCTTGATAATTAAAAATGATTTTAGGTTGTCGTTGGTCCATAGATTCTAGAAACGTATCAAACAGCCAACAAAAAGAACGTATAGACTCGTTTGATAAAAAGGCGCAACCGAATAAAACACTCCTCCAATGATGGTTGATACCAACAAATGGAGCGCAAATCAAATTATATTTGTTGGTCCTATAAGTAGTATCAAACACGACGACATCGTCAAAATATTCATAATCAAGTTTCGATCTTCCATCCCTCCAAAAGAAGTTAGCTAATTGGTTATTGTCATCCAGTTGCACAGAAGAAAAGACATTGGGTCCTCAACTTGCTTGCTCTTGAAAAAATATCTATAAGGCTTTGTGCATCGCCTGCTTCAATAACCTTACTACTCTCGGCATGCAAGAAATTGTAGCAATCCTTTTTTGTGAAGCCAATATTTAAACTCCGGACTTCCTTACTAAGAAATGAATATGATCGTATTGGTTTGATTCCAGCTCCAACCATCGAACAAATTGCACCGGCATGAACACTTAGTATTTTCCTCCTAGATCTTAAGTTCACACTTTCTTCCGGAGTCGCAAACTCATGATTATGTTGATCATCGAAGTGCGTTGCAACCCACACACCTTTTTCCACCGTTAATCGTATTTTGGCTGTGCACCCATTCTTGTCTCTAGACGGTCATATCTTTTTGCTTCTCCAAGATTTTCAAAATCTCTTTTTCCAGATTTTGAACATAGATAATCACGTTGTCGTATTGGCTCTGATATAGTTCGACGCTTGTTCCCTTTCCGAATGCTAAAACCTTTTCGTAGGGCGTACCGATTGTAGAGGTCATATGCTTCCTCTTATGATTTCACTTTCATACCAACTTTAATCAGTTCAAAGCATTCCTTGGTGTATAACGTAAGTTGATCATCATCACCATGCTGCTCCTCTAATGGGACTTTATGATCTTCATATTCAAATGGAAGTAAGAAGTAAATAAATTAAAAGTAAACGACCGTACTTAAGTACTAAAATTTAGCAAAGCAAAATTGAAAGCTTTACCTCCTTTCAAAATATTATCCATAGTGAGATGCTCCAAAGAAAAGCAGAAGATGAAGATTATTCACTAAGATGGAATAATATGTTATGTTATTAAAGAATTGGCGGGAGGAAAAAAAACCCGCCAAAAACAGAGTTCAACAGTACAAGCAGGACCGTTTTGGCGGGTTAAAATAGAGATAGTTTTGGCAAATGGTTAGCAGTTTCTTTTTTAATATCAAAGGACACGTGTTAGAAAGAGAGAGCACGTAATATTTGATGAGGTGGTATAAACGTTTCAGGCAATATTTTCTCTTGCGTGAAATAAAATACTCCATAAATTTTTTAAAAATCTTCTGTACATAGTAGCACGAGCCTCATTTCTTGAAAAGTTTATATTCGGATCTCAATGTATCGGTCGGAGGCTGAGCGTGAGAATTTTTCATGAATTTGAAATTTTTACAGAGACGTAATTTCTTATTACGGATTGCACTGTGATAATCTTTAAAAAAAAGTTAGTCTTAAAGAAAAAGTTAGTCTACCATAGCTTTCGCTGTTGTGCTAAAAATGAATTGCGGTAATACCAGCGGAACCTCTCCGGTTAGCTGTGAACTCAATCTTAGCGTAATGGAAAGACGCTGACAGGCACAAAGATCCTCAAGATCTTCTCATATTCCAAAAATTGAACCCTAAAGAACTCACCTCTCAAATACCCATCAGTTACCAACGGCGGCTCAAAGATTAAAATTTCACAGAGATCAATCCATATTTTTTCCATCACCAGATTTTCGCTACTTCGTAGAGGCCGATTAGATAAAAGAAGGTATGATGTCTCTATTATAGATATTTGCTCGAGATATCCTGGATGATTATAGAGAATTTTGTTTTCTTTCTTTTATTTTTTTTTGTTGTTGTGTTGCTATTTCGATTTAAAGGAAGCTATTATGAATACAATCTTCTTTACAGTTTAGTGATTATTTAAAAAAAAATTTAGTTTTAACTTAGTTGCGTAAGTTTAACTTAATTGTTGGTAATGTTTTGATAGGATGGAAATTATTTCTGTTGATGAAGACAAGAGACGACGAAGACGAACTCGGCCGCAGATAGAGACAAACAGCAAGATTTGATTTCGGCGGGAGAAGTATTGAAGATGACGACGATCGGCCGGAGAAGAAAATGATGACGTGGCCAGAGTTTGAGGGAGCCGCAGATTGGAGACGACAGTGTTGGACGAACGACGGCGCGGATTTGAAACGGCGATTCATGGACGGGGATGGCAGTGACGCGGCGGACGCACTGCGCGGATAACGACGGAGATGACGACAGTAGTGGTCGAAGAGGACAACAGCGGCGGCTGGAGATGATGAATGAAGGCTGGACGCACGGCTGAGACGACGAAAGATGGTAGATCTGAGGACTACTTGTCGCGGCGAGGATGAAATCTGAGGAGGATAGGGACGACGCGACGAGATCGGACGACTTGGAGGAATGGATCGAACGAGATTGGACGAGATCGCCAGACCAGACTTTGGTGGCGATTGTGGGACGGACGACAGAAGCAGCACGGAGGCAAGGATAGTGGCGGCGCCGCCGACGAGATGAAGAATAGAGGCTAGGGTTAGAGTTTTTGTGACTCTGATACCATGTTAAATGAAATTAATGATTTATTTAACTTGGATTCAAAACTATTATATAGAGACTCTTATATAGGCTCAAGACTCTTAGTAGACTTAGCATACACAAGATGTGAGACTATTCATATATCTCAGCAAGGACAAATCTGAAATATTTTCGTTCTCATAAGCACATGTCTGAAATTGATGATGATCTTATTAAAATGTTGGATGATGAAAACATAAGCAGAAACCAGATTATGGGAGTTATTGCCACAAAATATGGAGGACTTCGTGAGGTAGGATTTTCAAGAAAAAATCTAGGCAATACTTTAGGACTGATGCATAGAGAACACAAGAATAACTTTTCCAGCACAATCGATTACTTCAGGGAGTTGCAAGCTGAGGATCCCGATTTCTTCTTTCATGTTGATCGTATTGACGAGAATGTTGCTAGAAACATCTTTTGGATCGATTGTCGTTCAAGGGTGGCATATGAGATGTTCGGCGATGTTGTTACTTTTGACACAACATATATGACAAATAAATACAATATGTCATTCGCTCCATTCATCGGAGTGAATCATCATCGTCAATCAATCTTATTTGGTTGTGCACTATGAGTAATGAATCTGCAGAATCCTTTGCTTGGGTTTTTGAAACTTTTCTGCTAGCGATGAATGATAAGCATCATAAAGCAATTGTAACAGACCAAGATCCTTCCATGAAGAAGACCATTGAAAAATTATTTTCGAATACTGTGCATAGATTTTTTGCCAATGACATATCATGGAAAAGGCTAGAGAGCATTTAGGTGTTCTATATGGCACACGTATAGAATTTCAGATAAGAGTTTCAATCAATTATCAATATTAATTTGACAATGTCAGAGTTTCAAGAGAGGTGGAATGGCATGATGGAGAAGTTTAATTTGCATTATATTTCTCATTTGAAAACATTATATAATACTCGAAGTCAATGGATGCCAACAAAATTTATAGATACATTTTTTTTGCCGAAATATGCTCTACATAGAGGAGCGAGGGGATGAATAACGTTTTTAAGGATATGGTTGATTCACAAACATCTATGTACCATTTTGTTACTCAATATGAAAAGGTTGTTGAAAGCCGTTTTGACCGAGAAGAGGACGAAGACCATAGGTTGGCTCACCATCCTCCGAAACTATGGTCATCTTACCCTATTGAAATGCATGCACGGAAAGTGTATACATGGAACAATATTTCATGAGTTCAGGGATCAATTAGAACTTACAACGAAGTATGTACTTGCGCCACTAAAAGGGAATGATAAGTGGTTAGTTATGGATGCAAACCACTCTGAAGTACTTAGACGCAGATTCACAGTACACTCCCGTCCATTGGAATAAGTAGTTTCTTGTAGTTGTAAGCTCATGTTTGGAGTAGTTACGGTGGAGCATGCGGATGATGTCTGCTGGAAGATGAGGGAGAAGAAATGACGTAACAGAGAGAGAGAGAGAGAGAGAGATAGAGAGAGAGAGGTGAGGAGGAAGCGGAGCTGTGAAAAAAACGGAGCGAATCATTTTTTTAAAGCACTAACGCAAACATATCTTAACCGTTGATTTTGCTCAATCGTACAGTCTCAGATGCAGTTGAGTTTGGGTGTTATCAGGTTAGTTGAGAATAGCTCTTCTCTTATATATATATATATATATATATATGAGTGGTTTATTAAGTTTTTAAAAAATGATAGGAGTTTATTGACAAAATTTTGCAAAGCAGGTATTTTCGTCAAAACACCTGGTTATTTTCAAGTTAGAGATAGATTAAATGAGGTCTTGATCTTCAATATTTCTGTATTAGCGAATTTTTCATGGAATACATAAATTCTTTTTCACTTTGAAAATTTAATTTTGCCATTTTTTTGTTTTTTGTGATTTCTCTTATTTTTCAATTTTATTTTAATTTCACAACAATTACACATCCCGTACCTAAGTTTTATATATAATAGACAACTAACGGGCTGACTTAAATCATTCTAAGAAATTCATAGGAGTGGTCCTAATAAACCGAGGGTTCTTATTTATGAAATAGAGAGATTTATGAAAATTTCATCAGTAAATAATTTGGAATTTCTTAAAATTTAGTATTAGTTTTTTATAAAATCAGAATTCATTTGATTAGATGGAATCACTCTATTTTAACCAATTGTTTTGTTATTTTCCCACCAAAAATAATGTTTCTACATAATTCATAGTTCAAAGTTGTTGAGACTATCCAATTTTATTAAATCAAATTTACTTTAATTATGGTTATAAACAAAAAAGGCCACCCGAACTATATGGTTAATTTATTTCCTATGTTTAGAATAGATACGTGAATTTGGGTAGCTGATTTTTTTTTTTTTTTTTTTTTAAATAACGATGCGAAATCTTTTAGGGTACTCCAACTTCTGACGTTACTGAAAATAGTATTTTTTTACGGTCAATCAGTTGTATTAGGTCAAGACCACAGTTAGAAAATAAAATTTTGATTTGATGGACGCCCGAGTCTGAAAGATTAATTCTTAATCAGTACAACATGTGTTGAGGGTATCCTTGAGTTTATCACTTATACATACATGTCTATGAAATGGATTCCGTAGGGGGCAATATATACCGCCAAGTATTGTAGGAAAATATCTAGCAAGTTTTACTATGCTTTCAAAAAATAAAAATAAAAAAAAAGTCAGCTAAAGGATAAGTATTTTACAACTAAATTAATAGCAAATAACAAATAGTTCTTAACTATGATATTTTCCATATCGGTTATTTATGCTTTTACGTGTAATTCAAAATTTAAAAATATACTTCTTTAATTAAAAATAATCTTTTAGCTTATTTTAAATTAAAAATATAAAATTTTAAATTTAAATTATCACATATACAAATTTATGTATGTCATTTCATATATATATAATATATATTGCTTATATATAATTAATGGGATTTGGGATTTTTATTAGAATGATGGTTCAGATTTCTTTCCGTGGTGGTCCCTTCACTGGAAAAGGAATGTGAAGCGCATTTATTAATATCGGAAATTTGATTGGTGAATTTTGGAAGTGAGGTTTCATTTTTTTGATTAATTATGGTCTTCAATAATTGCTTCCGTATGTTGGTTGCTGTCGGCGACCGAATAATTATTTACGGATAATTGTACTGTACTTCCTACATTAAATTTTAACATCATTTTAATATATATCTATAAATTAAATTCATTGCAATTTTTTCCACTAACTATTTTTTTCACTGCAGTCCCCTAATTCAATTATTTTTTGTATTACTTTCAAACCCTAAAATAATTATTTAGAAATATTTTTTGAAAAAAAATTTAACATGAAAATTGTAGATTCTAATGAGATTTACAACTTTTATGTTAAAAACTTTTTCAAAAAATACTTTTAAATGGGTATTTTAAGTTTTTAAAGTTCAGATCGCATTTTAAAATGTCTTAATTTTTAAGATTTTTAACTTTTTATGATATTTCAAAATAATTAATTAAAGATATTTTTTGGAGAAATTTTCAATATGAAAGTTACAGATCTTATTAAAATCTAGAATTTTCATGTTGAAAAGTATTTTCGAAAATATTTCTAAATAATTATTTTGGAGTGTTGAAAATAGCTGAATCTAACTGCAATTGAAACTTAGGCTTGGACTCAAATGTAGCAAAACTTAACGTTTTGGACCCAACTGCAACTCTCCCAATTATTTATTTATTTTTTTAATATTTTGGATGGACGGATAAAATCTTTCTGAATTAAGCATTGATTATGAACAAATCCTATATTAAGTTCCTTTTATTAAATTTGAACAGGATCCGGCTCATCCCCGCAACTATCGGACCTCCTTGCCTAATGACTCGATCCGTGCCTCTAGTGCTATGAACCGTTGCTACTGATAGCCAAGGTCCTTGTTGAGGGAGGCCACTATCGGTATCTCCTCCCGTCGTCATTGTCGGTGATCTCCATGACCATCTGCTCCACCTTCGGCCTTAGACAAGCTTCACGAACTTGTTTTCCAAGAATGATAGAGCATTAGTGGATGTCTCCCTGACAACCTTTCCTTTCTTCCTCTGTTGCTCTTCCACATTAATATCGCTCTCCACATATTACGTCGTTGTTATAAAACTTTATCTCTAATACCACTTGTCACTGGATTAGATACTTCTGGTGACCCTCAGGGCATCTAAATATTAAATAACTTAACTTCAGCTTGACTCTAAATAAGAAAAAAAAAAGGGAAAATGATAAGAAATGCACATTTTACTTAATAAAAAAAAAGTGAAGAGGTCCCTAATGCTCTCTAGAATAGGCTATACATTATTTTTCACGATCATTTTGATCTTGAATAAAGCAAGGCTGATGTGGCATTGTCAATATCAGCTATCTTTAATTATTTTTTATATTAAATATTTTAGAAAGAAATATCTTTTATGTGACTTTTTGAACAAGTGTGAAATATTATTTCGAACACATTGAGATGTGATAATTCAATTTTAATAATTTTTATTAAATATTTAGGCTAATATGATATTTTCTACATCAAGCGTGATTTTTTCAAAGTCAAAATGATCATGACGAATAGCATTTTCTCATATACAAATGCACTTGAGTTGTAACTCCTGTACAAAAATACCTAAGGTCAGTAAGTGGCATTACAAGAGTTAGTTGTGGCTCTTAAAATCGATATCTTCCGGAGATCTTTAAGATTCACAACTGTAGACACCCCATTTTGTCCGGGTTCGTCCCGATTTTATTCGATAAACTCGATTAAGCTTAAAATCTTGATTTACATGATTAAATTTATTTTAGCTTAATTTGAGACTATATGGACGTACATGATTGTTTATAATTTTAACGAGACCACATACAAACGAGAAATTTTCGTAAAAACAAAAATTTTATACTTGATGGGCTATATATGCCAATAATCAATATATGAGTCCAGCATTTTGCAAAAACAAAATGGTCCGTTTGTACAATTTAGCATACAATTGAAAAAACCGCAAATGAATCGCGGGGCAGCAAATGAATCGGTCGCCGCCGCGCCCCGCGCCCACGATCGCCGCGGAAGAACCGGTCATGCGACCTCGCCACGTCGTCAGCGCCTCGTACGCGGCGCGGCGACTATTTATAGGGAACCGACGGGGCAGGAGCTCGGGGCCGAAAACAAAAACGAAGAGAGAACGAGGGAGAGCCAGCTGAAACTTATCAGGAGCTTCAAAGCATTCAAGGTACGCGTCCAAACACCAAAATTTTCATTCCATCATAGTCTCTATACCATATATATCACGTTCACCGACGTCGCTTCGCTGGCGGCGATCCACGGCGGCGGAATTAAAAAAAATAAAAACGATAACCAAAAATAATTCTCAAATATCTCGGAATATACACGTTGAAACCAAATTTTGACACCACCATTCAATCCAGGACCCTCGATATACCTTAAATACATATATACATTGACGTGGCCGGCGGCGTTTCGCCGCCGGCCATTATAAACGTGGACGCCGCCGGCCATTATCGAGTCGGCCGCGAGCTCGCGGCCGACAGAAGCTCAAACAAAACGACGACCGGCTCAGCCGGTCGTCACTTAAAGCAAAACCAACGCGCGCAGTTAACCCCGCGCGCGCTGGGCTCGGTCGCGACCGAGCCCAGATTCGATTGCGACTGAGCCCAGTTGCGATCCGACCGAGTCGGTTTCGTTCCGACCGAGCCAAATTTCAATTAGACTGAGCCATTTTCGATCCGGTCGAGTCCAAATCGAATTTGACCGAGCCATTTTCAATTCTGATCGAGCCATTTTAATTCTGACCAAGCCATTTTGACCCTAGGAACCCATTTAGTGGCTCCAAATCTATTTTAATCAATTTTATCACTTTTAATTGGATTTTAAGCTATAATTTCATGATTTTTGACAATAAAGATGGCTCAAAACATTAAAAACATCATAAATCTTTTAAAATAAGGTTAGAGTGAGGCGGTTAACCGATCTCTACACCTTATTAAATTATTTAAAATATAAAAAAATAATAAAAATGACAAATCTTAAAACATTTTAAAGATAAGGTTAGAGTGAGGCGGTTAACCGATCTCTACACTTATTAAATTATTTAAATATAAAAAATAAGAAATCTTAAAATATTTTAAAATAAGGTTAGAGTGAGGCGGTTAACCGATCTCTACACCTTAATAAAAATTTCAAAACATAAAAATTAATAAATATAAAATCTCATAAAAATCTTTTGGGTTAGAGTGAGGCGGTTAACCAATCTCTACACCCTTATCCAAAAAATAAATAAATAAAATAAATGAGATTAGAATGAGGTGGTTATCCGAACTCTACATCTCAAAAAAATTATTTTCACATACAAAATTCAAGAATATAAAGAAACACGCGTAGTCGATTACATTTATTAGCATTATCACATATATGTATACATTAGTTGTAATTAAATCATTTTATACATAATTTCATAAATCTCCAAATTAAAAAATATAAACCATTTAATTGAGAGTACCCTCTTCGGAGGGGCGCTGTGGGGTGTCCTGTCTTCCCCATACGTAACCGCAACGAGTCCAAGAATCTCAACGTGTCTTATCCCGATTTTCTAATTTTCCATAAAATTAGGTGGCGACTCCAAACTTTCTTTTTCTCCCAACCGGAGGAAAGTCGTCAACAATAACTCTCGCCATAATGCTTCTTAGTGGGCTATTAGAATTTATGAGCATTCAATTAGACCGGCGCGTCTAACTGGACCATTTGTGCAGCGAGTTGACCAATAACCTAGGATTATTAACATTTGCGTTTTTACGAACTATATGATTAAAAATTATATTTTTATGTATCTTAGTTCAAACTTTATATCATTTAACCGAGTGAAATGAAATAAACGGCTATATGTCATTTTTATTGAAAGGCAAGTATAGAATCAAATAGATATAAAAACTGTTAACTTGACGCTTGTTATTTTATATAATAAACTAAATATAAAATATTATTTCGAAGTAAAAAGATATTTTAAATTTCGAATTATGAATGGACATAAAAACGTAATGCCCTTAGATTTATCTGGCAATGCGCAATAGCAAGTATAGAATCACGTGATTGGATGGGGATCGGTGGGGTCTTGGCCAGGAAATGAAAACAACGTTTGGTACGCATCAATCAATTATGATGATTTACACCCTCCTACATAATCTTCAACGTCCAAACACAGTTCCAATGCCGATTGATGTGCATAGATAATAACATGTGAAGAGAATCTAGCTAACTAAAGGAGGTCTGTAAATATTCTTTTCTTTAAAAAAAAAAAAAATCCATTTTTCAAAAAATTGAACTTAGATACTCTCTTTTAGGTACGAGTGTCTTAGCTAATAGTGTCCGGACGTGGCGTGTCCAATATGCGTCCGATGACTATTATGTCTGACATGTGCACGGATACGGACACGTCGATATTTTTAGTGTCCGTGCTGCATAGCTAATCAATAATTATGTACCTTTTTTCTGGTAAATTTTTAGCACTATGTTAAATATCTTTCGAATAATAGTTTGTTATTAAGGGACGACGTGTCACATTGGACGATGGAAGTTGCATAATTCTTAACATTTAGGTTTGACTCACCGATCCACTTGTTGTGCATTATATTAATCGGCATTACTCTGAAGATCTTTACGGGTGTATTCTTTTTCCGTATATTTACGGGAATATTTCGGGAGTATTAATCGGTATTACTCTTAAGATCTTTACGGGAGTAATTTTTGTTTTTTTCATGGCGAGGTATCTCAGCTGCTAGGTCGGTAGCTAATGAACCATCACTCATGAGTTAAGTCCCGCAAATTATAATGTGTGATACAAATTTTTCTGATCTTTAAGAATATTTTTGAAAATTATGATAGGTATATATATATATGTGGTCAACGGCTTGTCAAGAGACAATGCACGTCCAATATTTTACTTTCTAACCACGATCAAATACTTATACGGAAAACCGATCTTACTTTCTAACCACGATCAAATACTTATACGGAAAACCGATCCAGTTGAAATAATTCGGTGTTATTAAGTTTTGCATCGTTAATTCACAAAACAAGAATTTATTTATGAAAATAAATATATCGCCGATTATGCGATAACGATCAAGAAGTATGCGACTCACAAGTGTATGATAATCTTAGGAAGAAGAAGAATAAGAACAAGAACAAAAACCAAGTTGTTAACGGGTATTCTGCTTATAAACCTCATATAGAAGGAGATAGATTTCGTACGAGATATTTCCGTGATTAAAACAAGAATATACAAACAAATACTACCCTTTCATCAATTCTTCACCACCCGAATATACACCAATTTTCGATTTATTTTTGACTATATCATTATCAAAAGCCCATGATCTGACGATGAATGAATACCTAACCATTTTGCGTTTATTTTCAATTTTTAATTTGTTTAAAATGTTATTATTGTTTGCTCTCATCAACTCTATTTATTAATGGCCAAATTTTTTTTTAATCTCCTAAACTTTAAAAAAAAAAGTGCCTCTTGTAATCTTGAACTTTATTTTATGCCCGTGATAATTCCGTACTTTTATAAAACGTCCGCTATAACTCTAACCTGCCGTCTGTGGCCGTTAGATTGCTGATATGGCACCATGTTATCCTCTGTGGCACAAATAAAATAATTTTTTATTTTTATTTTTATTATTTTTCCTTCCACCTAATCGCATTTTCGTCTTTTCATCCCCCCCCCCTCTCTCTTTGGCTTCACCCTGTGGTCCCCATGATCGTTACTTTTAAAACCCTAAAAATGTTAGCTTGCCCACTCACGGTCCCCCATTCCTATAGTAACATCTCACCTAGATCTCGCGAATCTCTGTTAGATTTCCGGTGGATTCATAGAATATTCCGATGATCGTTGCATGTTGTGATTGAAGCATTTTCTTGTTAATATGTAGGGTTGATCGTGGCGGCAGCACTCTGGGTGGAATTTAGGATTCGGCCAATTTTTTAAGCGTTACCTTGTTTTTATTATCTCCTTATGAGCCATCATATATTGTGTAAGTATCATTACAATATAATTAGTGGTTTAAGTATTATTTTTTATTAATAAATCATCTTGTGATACCTTGTAGACTTCCAATGTCATCCTGTAATAACATAGTGCCACATCTGCAATCTAACGACCGCAGACAGTATGAACTAACGATAGGGTTATAGCAGACGTTTTATAAAAGTACGGGGTTGTCGTGGTCATAAAACAAAGTTCAGAGTTATAGATGCATGTTTTTTTTTAAATTTAGAAGATTGAAAAAAAAAAAAATGGCCTTTATTAATCTATATTTGCAGGATTTCATGGCAATACCCAACCAGGTATATTAGGAGTAATACTTTTTGCGTTTTGCCATAATATATTTTCTTGGGCATTTTGTATTTTCATACTCTCATTTGATATTTTTGTACTAATTTAATCAATTTTGGCAAAAATATGTCAGCTTGCTTTGTAAAATAACAAAAATACCTTTAATTTTTTTATTCAAAAAAAGATAGGAACATCTTTAAACACCAATGAACACCCACCAAATGTCCTTAATGTTTGCTCGTGTCTGTAGGTGTTCGGAAGTGTTCAGGAATATTCGCGTGTGTTCATAGATATTCGAGTGTATTTTTTTGGAATGAGGATATTTTATCATTTCACACTATAAAGGGAGCATATTTCGGCCAAAGTCGATTAGGAGGATGTAAAATGCCAATTCTAATTAAATGGACATAAAAACACACATGTCCTACTTTATGAATATTATGCTTATTACTTTTTCGCGCTCGTTATCTAGATTTTCTTATCTCGAAATAATCTCAAATTAGCCTCTGTTTTTTAAAACTCCTAAAAATTGCCCTTATTATTTTGTTGCTATAGTATTATCAACACTTGTATCATTGTATTCGGACTAAATATTATGAAGAAATTATCTTAATATTCTCGCGAGCTTAAAAAAAAGTTTCCGGATAAGCTAAAATTTTTAATGGGAAGCTAACTCATTTTTTTGATCTTGAAGGATTAATTTATTTAAATTTTATAAATTAATTTTTTCCCCAAAACCCCTTTTCTTTTTACTATTAAATTTTGATGCACCAATAATGCCCTTATGGATATCTAGTTCACGAAAAAACTCGTTACTGCTATATAAATGTGTCGTCTATAAGTCTATATCTTGGGTTCCGTCAAAAAGTCCTTACTTTGCGAAGCTCTTAAAAAAAAACCCACGCTTTTTCAAACAACTTACAAAATCACTCAAATTTTTTTTTATATATGTTTTATAAAAATATTTGAATAAAAAATTCCTTTCTTAAAATATATATTTCATTTTTTTTAATTAAAACAACTTTCAATATAATGTAAAAGTACATGAAAAAATATATTTTTTTTAAAAAAATGCTTATGCGTGTGTAATTTGGTCTAATTTAGAAATTGTTGTAAAAAAGCAAAGAAAATTTCGAACGAGTTTTGAAAAAAAAAAAAAAAACTCTTTTTGACATTATTCCATTATCTTTGATGTTGACATAGCTATCCCTTTGCATGCACGTGATAAATTTATGAGAGAGTTGCAGTCGGATACAAAACGTTAAGTTTTGTTATATTTGGGTCCAGGCCTAAATTTTAATTGTCAGTTAGATCCAGCTATTTTCAACACTCTAAAATAATTATTTAGAAATATTTTTTGAAAACACTTTCAACATAAAAGTTCTAGATTTTAATAAGATTTATAATTTTTATGTTGAAAGTTTCTCCAAAAAATACCTTTAATTAATTATTTTGAGGTGTCAAAAACAGTAAAAAATCTTGAAAATTAAAACATTTTAAAACGCGATATGAACTTTGAAGACTCAAAACACCTATTTAAAAATATTTTTTGGAAAAACTTTCAACATAAAAGTTGTACATCTCATTAAAATCTATAATTTTCATGTTAATTTTTTTTTCAAAAAATACTTCTAAATAATTATTTAAGGGATTGAAAACAACGCAAAAAATAACTGAAATGAGAAACTGCGGTGAAAAAAATAGTTAATGGGATGAATTGCAGTGAATTTTATTAATAGGTGTGGATTGAAGTAATGTTAAAACTTAATGTAGGGAGTGCAGTACAATTATCCGTAAATTTATCTTGTGAAATGATAAGACCGGAAGTTATCATCATTTAAGCAAATCGTACAACAAAGTCCTAATCAAATATATAAGTTTAAGGGGAAAAAAAAAATCAAAATTTCATAATGTGGCTTTAAATTTGGGAATATCAAGTTCACTTAAAATACCTCTGTTCCATTTTGGAGGGAATTTATGTGGATGAAATAAAAAAAAAAAAGGGCAATGCTATATCAGCGCCTCTACAATTTGATTTGGACGAATCTCATCAAAAAATTCGTTAATTTTTTACATTCTGAAATATCTATCTAAAATATTTTTTTCTAAAATTTTTTTAATATAAAAATTATAAACAATATTAAAAGCTACAATTTTTATATTATAAAGTTAAAAAAAAAAATTTCTAAATAGATATTTTGAGACTCTAAAATTTTAATGGGTTATTGGATAATCCGTTAAGCCTTTGGAGTTTCAAAACACTTATTTAGAACTATTTTTTTTTAAAAAAAAATTTAATATAAAATTATAGATCTCATCAAAATCTATAATTTTTATATTGATAGTTTCTACAATAATGCTTATATAAATGTTAAAATATTTATGCACAAATTACGGAAGGGATGTTAATTTGAAAAAGAGTTTTAAGAGAGGCGCTGATTTGTCTAACAATTGAAATTGAGGGACTGATGATATTTTTTCCATAAAACAATCACTGTCGGATCTTTCAGTAGTGCATGCGTTTGTGGTATATATATATATATATATAGATTGACCCCATTCATTAATTAATGATTTAGACCCTAAATAAATTGTCTGTATAATCTTATAAGAACTCCTTAAATTCTCATGGAGGAGGAGGTTGTCGACGTGCTACATGGCGGGACCATTATATAATAACCTAATTTTGCACAAGTTATTGTTGTTATTTCTCTTTCTTTCCCAGTATCAACTTCTGAGTCTGTATATGGGCCCAGGTTTAAAAAGTTCTTTTCTTCCCCTTATATATATGTTTGTTCTTTAGTATCATTTCATTTTCATTTTCAATATTATTCAGCTTCCTTAAGTGTTGGTTCTGATAATTTCATTCTTCTATGCTTTTCTCACCTTTTAAATTTTAGGGCTTTTTTGAAAAAAACTCCTATTTAATAAATGCTTTTCAAATAAACTCCTACTTTAAAAAAAATTGTAAAATTTGTCCAAAACACATATTTGAAAAAAAATTACTACAAAAAAAAAATATTGGTGTGCTCTAGCCCTTTGCATTCAAATGTTATCCATAAAATATTTCTAAATATATATTTTGAAATTCTAAAACATTTTCAACCAATAAGGAGTTTGGAGCTTTAAAAACCCATATATTTATTGAATATGGTTAATAGATAATCAACATTAATATATTAAACATACTATTTTATATATTATTAATAAATAATATATATATATATATATATATATATATATATATATATATATATATATATATATATATATATATATATATATATATATATATATATATATATTTCTATGAATAATATTATTTTTGATATGAGTTGTATCTGAATAAAGCTTTTTATATATATTTCTATTGAATAAATATTATTTTTTGATTATGAGTTAGTATCTGAATAAAGCTTTTTAACTACTTCAATTCCATATTTCTAAGTAAACATAAAAATTCAAACCGGCTTTATTATTACTTTCCAATTTTTTTCACATCCTATTTCTAAATTTACTTTCTTTGCCATTTTTTTTTTTTAAATTTTTCAATGGGCCCCAAAGGCAGCCCTACGTAGATAGACTTTGGGGCAGCTGTAATGCAAGTCCACATGTGCTAGATATCTATTTTGCCTCTGAAAATAATTGGAAGACGGGTTTCCTTCTCTCTCATTAGAAAACGAGAAAAAAGATGTTTAACACATTTATCACGCCAATTTGTCCTTGTCAGACGGCCAATTCCATCCACAAGAGTGTGGAAGATTTATCTCTTTTATAATTTGTAGATTGTAAACAGATCTTCGGATCTGTCCAAATCAAAAGATTGAGACTTTTCGGGTGGTGGAAAATAGATTGGTGTCATCCGTAAGTTTATCTATTAAGACGATCGTATAAAAATGAATCGATTGCAGATATAATTTTTTCACGATAATTTCTTAAAAAAAGAAAAAAAAAAGAGAGAGAAGGGCCAATTCCAAGTCTATAAATTCCCCAACCATCCATCTAACTCTATACAACACAAGCAAATACTCCAATCACAGTTCTCTCTAATTATCTACTAAATATCAAATATGTTGAACCTTGAGTTAGTCACCGGAAGGAGCTATCCAGCGGCACTCTACCACTCTCAGCCTCTCACCGCCGGGCTCAGAGATCCCACCATCCGTCTTTCCCGGCGACTTCTAGAGACAAAAGTCAGAAGAACAAACAGAAAATCATGCATGCAAATTTTCTGCAAAGCCAAAGATCAGACTTCTCAATCTGTCGTAACTGCTTCAAAGGAAGCTTCCGTAGCTGTCAAGGCGGTCGTGACCGTTCAGCTCACCGCCGGCGGGATTTTGAGTAACCTGGGCCTGTCCCGCGGGCTGGATGATATCGCCGATCTGGTTGGCAGAAGCATTCTACTTGAGCTTGTTAGCTCAGAGATTGACCCAAGTAAGCCAAATGATTTCGCTCTTTTTTTTTTTTTTTTTTGTGGTCTTAACTATTGAGTTTGGTTTCTATCCTATATCTCGACCGAATATGAACGGTAAAGATAAACACACCCAACCAGGTGTTGCTGTTCGAACCCCTAATCTATCATTCATGAAGGACAAGTTTTGGTCTTTTTTCAACACCCAGCTCCACTAACCAACTCTGGTTGGTTCTTCTTTTTTTTCTCTTCTTTAATCGGGTTAGGGACAGGTCATAACCCTTCATTCTTTTTCCAAGAATAAGGGGTGACTTCTCAAGCAAAGAAAAACTCAATTAGGTCATTTATGAATCGAGTTTCATAAGTCTTCTTTCTAAACTTATTTCATCAAAGTCTTAATACACAAATTTTCTGCTTGACACTAGATTTTCACAAAATTTTGGGATGAAATAGGGACATCAGCTTTTTAGTGCATATAGTAATTTTTTTTTTTCTTTTTGAGGTCTTACGGGTGCGTGCGCTCGCATTAAGAATTCTATTACGATAATATCAAAAAAAAATACTATACATAATTAATTATGTAGTACTAAACCCCAAATTTTCCCTTTATTTTCTTGCTTATATTTCAAAGTCTTTATTACTTGATTGCTTTCTTTTCTTGATATTTTCCTAACTTTAGGAATAGATCTTGTCGTCAAAGGAAAAAAAGAAAAAATCGATCTGGGCTCTGTGCCAGGGTGGAGCTAATCCTAGATCTTAAAGTACGGCACTGCCTTCTAATCATGTCAAAAATATAAAAGGATAAATTGCAGATCAGCCTCTATTTCAACAGTCCACGTTTTAGGAGGCTGATTCGCAAACCGTTTGAAATGTAGGACTGATATGCAATTATTCAAAATATTAAAGTATCATTCTCAAAACCGTTAGTTATCTCAAGTTATTAAAAACATCTTCAAATACCTTCAAAAATAATATAAATACATTAAAATAGTGTATAATTATTACTGTTGTTCAATAAAACTTTATGAGGCTGATGTGGTACTTGGCAATACTTTGAACACAATATTATTTTTATTTTTATTTTAAGATTTATGAGAGAAAACTATTTTCGTAACATGCCCACTTTATGCGACCGTCGTACCAATGTAAACTCTCGGATAACGCTCATTCCGGTTCTACCGTTAGACTTTTGCACCCGATTCATATGTTCAAACAACGTTTATATATCAGACAAAAAATTGTGCATCTTTATTAGCGTTTGTACCTTCCACAGATATACCCACATTCTCTACCACAAAGGGGATTCTGCGAATGCCGGAATATGAACATCCAACGCGGGACTATAATGTTATATTTGAGAACACCTTATGTGCACGTCCGGAAACACTCACGGTGCCCTCCCCTTCCATCAGTTATCGCTCTCCATAATTCATTAGAACTAAATTTTTGTTCAAGCCGTAAACCAAAATTTTTGCAGCATCGGGCCAAGACTTCGACAAACCTCAACAGAGCTGGCAAACCTCTCTTCCCCTTCTTTTTCAAGATTTTAGATGTAAATTCTCTTATGATATAAACATATAATTTACTATTTTTCACTTTGCTTATAAAAATGAAGAAAACTGAATATGGAAAGCGGAAAATATTCTCTATTACTAACGGGTTCTAAGTCTTGAAGTACCACGTAGGTTTTATAAAGCGTTATAGAACAACAAATATTGAGATGTTCTTAGGTGTTCTTATTTATTTATTTTTTTAAAAGAAGAATATTTTTTCTTTTTACATATCTAGGGGCCCGATTTTACTAATGTCGATTAAGAATGCCTCATATTATCACTAGTCAATCTTGGGCGGGTCAAGTATTGTAAGATGTCCAGCATGAGCTTCGAATAAGTACAATTAAATGTTCATTTTTTCTTTTTGATCTCAGTGATCCTAACTCGGTTTCTACTCTACTTCTTAATAAGAAAATGACGTATGTTAAGATAAAAGCACCCGTACAGACAACTTTTCCTCAATGTGTAGGACCACTATTTAATTCGAAAGTGGAATTTAGCATTCGTGCAACATCACATGATACTCATGTTTTTGTCTATGTTCTTTTTGTGTTTGGTGTCTGAATATTGATGTTAGTTATTCTTGGTAAAATTTCCGAGAAAAAAAAAATTTCTAATTAATTTTGAAAGTTGAAATAGAGAGAGATATAATCATGATATTTCTACTAAGAAGTTTATATTTACAACTTTAAAATACGTTTTTTTTTTTTCCTAGTTTATACTCCACAGTAGAATTTAATATTTAAACCCCTGGTGCAGTGGAATATTTAAATCTAGTCTGCTAGATACTCATAAAGTTATATCCAAAACATTCCATGACGTATCGCATTGCGATCCAAAAGATGTGATCTTTCGCGCACATCTTTCGTAAGGTATTTTAGTATGTGTTCTGAGGGTTTTAGGTAAAAGGGTTTTTGCCATCTGGCCTTTTAAATAAAATTTCAGCAATTATTATCTTTAATAAAGTATGACAATGTCATGCATTATATATTATTTTATTTAACAGAAACCGGCAAGGAGAAGGAGACGGTGAAGGCCTACGCTCATAGATTACGCAGGGAAGGTAACAATATCAAATACGAAGGCGATTTCAAAGTACCCAATGATTTTGGTGTAATTGGAGCAGTGTTGGTGACAAATGAACATCACAAGGAGATGTTCCTCAAAGACATTATACTTGAACAAACAGTAGAAGAAAGCCAACTCACAATTGTTTGCAACTCTTGGGTCCATGCGAAATCCGAAAGCCCTGAAAAGAGGGTCTTTTTTACCAGCAAGGTATCTAAATTATCACATTTATTATATCTTTCAAATAATTATTTTCAAGATTTTTTTTTTGAAATTGTCGTGAGGAGTTCCAATCTATAATCGGCACGTCGAAGCAGTAAAAGTTTGATTTTTGTAATCTAGTGCATACAGAAGGATTCCATGTGTGATGGGGTAGTGAGGTTGGATTTATAATCGACAGCTTGGTGCATTGGTCCTGCTTGTCCATGGTTAGGCTGAATTACGATAACCGTATAAGAGAATTACGACCGATAGTCTTTACAGAATAGATATTTGCCATCAATTCCTAAATCAGCTCAATAATTAGGGGCAATCTTAGGAATATCTAACTATACCTCTAAAAAGAGAACTCTAAAATATTGCATTAGTCATCCCGCCACATACTACAAGTGACGGAACTCACACAACTATAGCATTCTCTCTTGAGATGTAGTTAGCTACATATATCCATCTCTCTTTATGCATCTAAACATTAACCATTTGGGAAGTATCTCTAATTGATCATTTAGAAAGATTTTTATTTATAGTACATATTAAACTTGAACTAGCATGCTTAGACCAATTTATTATTAGGATGAAAAATTGGACTCTTTTTTTTGGGTTAAAAAAAGGGGGACCAAATTGATAACCCAAATATAGTTTTTGGTTTTTTCGAATTCAATTATTAACATAATTAGTAAAATGCTCAATAATCAGTAAATCAGCAATTTAAGCACAATGAAGTGCCCAAAGTTTAACTTTTTAAACTAAAAAAGAAAATTTTTTTTTTGGCCTTATACATAATAACTTTTAGCTATCGACACTTCAATTTCCATTTCTTTGGAAAAACATAATTTATAACTAAAATAACCATGTGGATGAGATTTGTACACGTGACCTAATAATAATCGACAAAAATCCAAATTATTATAGTACCTATAATTTATTTTTGGTTTTTGTCTTCTTTGCTAGCGGACATCTTTCGATGGTGTTGTGTTTGTGGATCTTGTGGTGAACCACAGAACCGTATTCCAGTTTCTATCCAGCGAACGAGATTCCGCATTGACGTCGATGCATCTGCATGTGGCCGGTGGCCATGCAACCGGCCACATGCAGATTAACTAACTGTTTAAAGCTAGTGAACAACAAAATCAGGACAAGAATATCTTTTCTGGATAAAAAAGGTTAATGTCAAATTGTATTATACAAATCTTCCAAATAAGCTTATGTTAATTACCAAATCAATTCAAAATATTTATACATAATTCATTTTAGAATTTCGAATACGAAAAAAAATATATATGTTGATGTATTATATATATATATATTTCATAATGTGTCTAAATAGGTGTTTTACGGATTTGAAGTCTTTACTAATTCCAAAAGTTTTAGATCCTCAAATATTCATTTAAAAATATTTAAAAAAAATATATATATATATATATTATATATATATATATATATATATATATATATATTTGAATGTAGAAGTTGTAGAACACCCCATCTATTTTGCGTATTTATTTTTTTCAATATATATATATATATATATTGAAGTGATTTTGTAAGTGTTTAAAAGCAAAAGGCTTATTTGACAAATATTTGCAAACCATGGGCTTTTCAGCAAAATCCTCCCCAAAAAAGAGCAGCATAAGTGCACCCAAACACTTTTTCTCAATATCCAAAAATCAATGAAGTTCATTTCGACCATCAAATATATGGTTCACTTTTGAGTAGCAGAAAATCTCAAAACGAAATTTGTCAACAACTTTAAGTGTCATTCTCTACAAACATATCTATTCTTCACATTTATCTCACGCTATTGCTTTTTACCTCCCTCGTTATGCCCTAAATTTAGAAGTTAGATCCACAACAACAAAAAAAGAAAAAAATTTAACACCACAATTGTTCTTTTCTTAAATGGCATTAATTTGTAAAGGTTCTAAATTTTCTCAAGAACTTTTACGGTTAGTAATAATGTATGTCCCTACATTTTTGTCCTAGAAACATGGACTATTCAACTTCTTTTTTTATCGTTCCTGGTTGAAATTAGTGTCGGTCTAGGCCGCGGACCTGCTACCGTACAACATAAGTCTGTTGGTTATAGAGTTGACTTTGGTAGGCCACATTACGATGATAATACTGTCACCGTATCTGTTAATGCTGTCATTCCTAAAAGGCTTGACAGGCCTGGACGGTCGCAAGAGTCCTTATATCAAGTCTGATTTGACAGTACGTCATCGTAGTACATTATTTATCTGGTCTTGTTAACCATCTTTTATTCTTTTCCTTTGCAAATTCAGTCCTACTTGCCGGATGAGACTCCGAAGGGTCTTGCAAAGCTAAGGAGTAAAGACCTCGAGATAAAGAGAGGCAACGGCAAAGGCGAAAGAAAGGTATATGAGAGAATATACGACTATGACACCTACAATGATCTTGGTGATCCTGACACCAATGAAGACTCAGCCAGGCCGGTGCTCGGCGGCACTAAAGAGTACCAGTATCCACGGCGGTGCCGGACAGGGCGGCCTAAAACTAACAAAGGTATATAAAAATATTTCTCTAAATTAAGGAGTACATAAGAAAATTCCATTGATTTTCACTAATCTTAAAATTATATAGAAAATAGATTAGACGAAATTTAAACTACCAAGAAAAAAGTCAGCTAAAGCCTTTATATATATTAGACGTAATTGAAAATACCAAGAAAAAAGTCAGCTAAAACCTGTTTACCATGAGAAATTTTACAACACTCTTGGCATGCATAACTTTCGTTACTTACACCTTACATACTAAAACTGATATTTAAAAATATTTTATTTAAAAAAAATTATTACTACAAAATTATTCAGAAAATGCATAAGTTTGTAGTTCAAAATATTTTTAGAAAAAAGATAAATAATGTTTAATAAATAGATAAAAATATTATGCACAAATAAATTAATATTTATACTAATATTTTTATAATTATTTGATATATTTTTAAATAATTTAAAAAATAATTTCAACTATAAAATTATACGTTATTTTTCGAATAATTTTATAGGTAAAAATATTTTTAAAAAATATGTCTGAGTTTTAGTGGATTGGCAACGAAATTTATCTCCGGAGTATTGTAAACTTTTCCGTCTAGCGCGGGAGGTTTGGAAGTTTGATGTTATTCGATGTATATGGATTGATTTTTACATTTCATATTTACATAATGAGATAGAAACGCGAAAAAAAAAAAAAGAAGAGTGATTAAAAACCACATAATAAATTTATTGCAGACCCGAATTCGGAGTCGAGGAGCTCGTCTGTGTACGTACCAAGGGACGAGGCGTTCTCGGAGGTGAAATCGTTGAGCTTCTCGGTAAAAACATTAGGGTCGGCGTTGCATGCAGTGGTACCCGCCGTAAGCACAGCCATTGTCGATCCAAATCTAGGGTTTCCATACTTCGCCGCCATCGACGCTTTGTTCAATGAAGGTTTCGAGCTGCCGGAGAATGATGGCCTGGCGGCTATCCGTACGATCATTCCTCGCCTTGTCAAGGGCATCGTCGACAATACTAGAGATGTTATCCGTTTCGAGGAGCCTGCCTTCTCTGACAGTAAGTTCCAAACTTTGTCCAAAGTTTATTCTAATAATCATGCATGATATTAAGCTACAGAAATGTTATGTGCCATGAATGTGAACACACAGATTGCACCACAATTACGGCCAAAAAACTGAACTTTACGTTTACGTACTTCGGTACTAACTTCGTGAGAAGTATTACGTCTACGTTTGGTTCATTAAATTTTAACAAGATTTTCGAGAATTTAACACGTGGGAATCAAATTCCCGCATTTGGTTCGTCAAAATTATAAAAATGCAGCATTTCTATGGATGCAATATTAAAACAAATGAAAAGAAAAAAAAAGAAATTTCGGTAGTAGTATGCATCACCCCTCAGTGAGAGAGCTATGTGCTGCATGAAACAGAACATAATGATGTTTGACCCTTCTATTTCGATACTGAAAATACAAGATGGCTCTAAAATTTTGACAAAAAAATAGTCTAAAAATGTTTTTATAGATTTCTTGGGAAGCATGAAGATATCACATAAAGCCTTAAATTCAATTGGGTTATCTTGGGTCTTGTCATTTCGACTTCCATCTTAGAACAATGCTTGACCTCCAAAAAAAAAAAGCATAATTTGTCATATTGGAATCTTAGAAAAATACATAATCCTTTTTTCATTTTATATTTCAGTTATATGAGTTATCGTAGTTCTTTTTCAAACATACCCTTAAAAAATGTTGGATTTATTGTAATGATTTATATCTCGCAGAGGATAGATTTGCTTGGTCTCGGGACGAAGAATTCGCAAGACAGACGCTGGCAGGAATCAATCCATACACCATAGAGTTGGTCAAGGTAACCCAAATTACCGAATTGGGTCGGACCGGGAACCCGACCCGGGTTTGAATTTCAGTTTGCTGACATTCTGGTTCGTCAATATCAACACTTTTGTTCAATGATTTTCTCACAATACACACACACACACCACACACACACACACACAGAGAGAGAGAGAGAGAGAGAGAGGAGAGAGAGAGAGAGAATATTGTATTTCATGGGCGTTTTGTGTTTTTATGCCACCTCTTAATTGGTTTTGGATTTTTGTACATAATCGGTTTTTGCTGAAATCTCTTTTACCATGTGAAATGACCAAAACGTCATCTTTCCGAAAAAAAAACACGCACGAACATCCTGAACACCGAGGTGTTCGGCAGTGTTTGGGGGTGTTCGTGGGTGTTTGTGAGTATACGAACACCGATGAACACCTCAGAACACCCACGAACATCCCGAACATCCACGAGCAACTTGGGTGTTTGCGTGAGTTCGTATTTTTTCAGAATAAAATTAAGGACATTTTGGTCATTTGACAAGACAAAGGGGCACATTTCGGTCAAAATCGATTAGAAGGACATAAAAATGCCAAAACCAATTAAGAAGGGGTATAAAAACACAAAATGCCCTTTCATTCTCGGTTGAGTAGTTGAGCAAGCCGGAATTATTTGGTGATATTGGATTCTAAGAAATCTAATGCTTTCATGTGTTAGTTGTTATTAATGCACACAATATTACAGGAATTGCCATTGAAAAGCAAGTTGGATCCCGCGGTCTATGGCTCTCCAGAATCTTTGATCACGGAGGAACTTGTGAATAGAGAAATCCAAGGCATTATGCCCGTAAAAGAGGTAAATTGAGTTTCTTTTTGAAAAAAAAAGCACATTTTTGCCAAAAAAAAGAAGCTATTTCTTGTTGAAAATCATTTTTGTTATACTATAATGGTGCTTTTTGCTTGGTAGGCTCTTGAGAAGAAGCGCTTATTTATGTTGGACTACCATGACTTGCTGCTGCCCTACGTACACAAAGTGAGGGAGCTTGAAGGAACAACGTTATATGGATCCCGAACACTATTCTTCTTGACACCGGACGGCACTCTCCGTCCGATAGCTATCGAGCTCACCCGCCCGGCCTCACCCACCAAGCCCCAATGGAGACGCGTGTTCATGCCGTGTTGGGACGCAACCGGAGCCTGGCTCTGGAAGCTCGCCAAACTTCACGTCCTCGCCCATGATTCAGGCATTCATCAACTTGCTAGCCACTGGTAAGCTATTCATCTCTTAAATCTCATCCGTTCAACCCTAACATCAAACCCGATACCGTGATGTTAGTGATGATATCATATATATGTATAACGTGCAATCCTACGTTGGTTATGTCATTAGGTTGAGGACCCATTGTTGCGTAGAGCCATACATCATAGCTGCAAACCGACAACTGAGTGCGATGCATCCGATCTACCGACTATTGCACCCGCACTTTAGGTACACGATGGAGATCAATGCTCTCGCTAGGGAGGCCCTTATCAATGCCAACGGAATCATCGAGTCGAGTTTCTCACCTGGCAAGTATTCGATCGAGCTCAGCTCAGTATTCTACGGTCAAAAATGGCGGTTTGACATGGAAGCCCTCCCCAACGACCTCATCCGAAGGTACGATTTAAGATCTCGACATAGCAAAAACTCTTAAACTGAGTAAATATAGGTTCTATAGTTGAATTTGTATATAACATGTCGGACATATTGCTCAGGGGAATGGCAGTAGAAGACCCAACAGCAGAGCATGGCGTGCGCTTGACCATCGAGGACTACCCGTTCGCGGCAGATGGACTCCTAATTTGGTCCGCTACGAAGGACTGGGTCAAGGACTATGTCTCCTACTACTACCAGAGCCCTAACCAAGTAAAGAACGATAAAGAGTTACAGAACTTCTGGACTGAGGTCCGTACGTTGGGTCACGGAGACAAGAAGGACGAGCCGTGGTGGCCAAAAATGGACTCACCTGAGAGCCTAGTCCAAATCTTGACCACCATGATTTGGACCGCATCGGGCCACCATGCGGCAGTCAACTTTGGTCAGTACCACTATGGTGGGTACTTCCCAAATAGACCCACAATTGCAAGGATCAACATGCCGGTAGAAGAAGAGTCGGCCACCACAGAAGATTTCAAAGAATTTGTGGCTAAGCCCGAAGAAACACTGCTCAAATGTTTCCCATCGCAACTTCAGGCGACAACGGTGATGACTATATTGGACGTTCTATCAACGCATTCGCCGGATGAGGAGTACATAGGAGGAGAGCCCGAGACACCATGGATGGGGGACCCCTTGATTGCGGTGCATATGAGAAGTTCAGTGCTAAGTTGAAGGATATTGATGGGATCATTGATAAGAGGAATGGTGATATGAGACTTAAGAATAGGTGTGGTGCTGGAATCCTCCCTTATGAGCTTTTGAGGCCACACTCTGAGCCTGGAGTTACAGGGAAGGGAGTTCCTAACAGTATCTCTATCTAAGCAGGGTTTATGAATGTTCAGAATAATATGGGACAGTTCATAATCCAAACAGTATCTCTATATAAGCCACACTCTAAGCAGTGGTTATGAATGCTCAAAATGTTTAGTTTTATCGTACTTTTTGAATCTCATTTGTCGATTACCAGACATCCATCCCCAGAGGGTGGATCAACTTGTCTGAAAAAAAAAAAAAAAAAAAAACATGTTCCGAACGTCAACTTTATTTAGATGACTTGAATAAAGTTAAGTGCATGTTTCAGTATATCGGGGCCAAATGATATTCACAGGTAGAGGCGATGCAGCACAATTAATCACGACACATTACTAAGCATCTCTAACATCGGCACGTTTTTTCGGTATGGATATAAGATGCTAGCGTACGCAAAAACGATTTCCTCCGACTATTTCAGCATTCATTGCAAGTACCTTTGTCACATGAACTCCGGAATGGGATAACCAGTAACATAATTAGGCATCTATCATCTTGTGGATGATGGTAGCACGCTAGGGAGGTTTATATTTTGCCATCATCTAACTTTTTTCTTTCCATTATCTAAAAGCTACTAAATTATATACTTTACCAAATATAAATTATTACTTAAAATTAGATTTTGCTATAATTCATATTCTAAAAGCTATCCGAAAATCTCGAACCAAACACACCCTATGTATGTTGATTTGAATCCTTTGGTAGCAGTTATGACGAGAAATATAGATATGGCGGACAACGTGGGTGAAACAGTCAATCTCGCATTTGCTGTGTCTTCTGGAGTTCCATATTCTCGAACAGTTTGCTTTATGATGCGTGTCGCTCTTCGATCTTATGGTGGTTATGCTGCTGACTAATTCTTAGTAGATTTACTCTGTTATGAATGAGGACGACCTCGGTTGCTTTGTTCGGACCAAGGTGAGACCTCGGTTCATCTTTGAGTAATTGCCTATCTGATCTGCGTCCTATTTGATTGACACATGGCGGTCCGAATCCGTGCAGAAAGTCAAAAGGCCTGAATAAACAAATTACTTCTAATTATATGAAGTGTTTAGCTAGCTCCAAGGAGAAGGTTAAGTGTAGTAAGCTAGAAGAAATCACTTCGACACCCCCCCCACAAAAAAAAAAATAAAAAATAAAAAAAAATAAAAGAAACTGCTATAAGAAATCAGAGGGCAGTGTTATCATATTTGGGGACTCTCTTGAATTAGTGAAGAATTCAACACTTGTGCTATATATGATGAATGAATCTGCACTTCAGGTGTTAGTGTGATATCACAATCCTTTTTGGCACAAAGATCATTACTGAGAGTGCATTTGCAAACTATTATGCTCGTGTGCCTTGAATTATACTTCTTCAAGCTAATAATCCTACGGAAACAACCTCTTCTAAGACATGACTGTGTACATTTTACTCTCTTCAGACCCTGTTTGAGTAGGACTTATTACTATAAAAAATTTATTATTGATCATTGAGCGCCATGTTTGTTGCCCTTGTTAGTACAATTACGACGATGTCTTTTTATTATTTGAGACATGCCTTGTACAGATCTAAGTAAAATATGTGCAAGATAATGGTAATATAAATGGTTATGAAGGTTATGAAATTTAAGTATAAAATGGTTTTGCTATATATACCCCTACTATAAGAAGTATATTTCTCTTGTTCATAATATTTGTACTATAAAAATAGATGCATCCGCACATGTATGTACATACCTACATACATTCATCCATACTATAAATACATCTAGTAGACATATAGAAATTTGTAAATGTGTATACAATGTGCATTTATAGTGTACATGCATATATACGTGCATTCTATGAAAAGCAAAAAGCATGGTTACTCTTCCTCATATTCAACCAGAGATAATAGGTCCATTCGGTACGACAAAGACTCCCGTATAAAAGCATATTTCAAGAAAGGAATAAACAAATTTTGACCTAATATACGCCACTATACTCTACTCTACATCAAAGTGGTTTTTATCCCTCGAACTCACGACATACGGCATTTGCCAAGTATGAAATTTGTTAGTCTGCCAAGCTCTCCCCAATCTCAAGACAGATAGTATTTGCCAAAATACAAATGTCAGATATACCAAATAATAACTCCCCTGAAACTTAAACTAATAGTAAAAAACATCATTTCCTTTTGTTCTATTTTGAATTTAGTTCAAAGCCCTTCAACTCGGTCACACGAGTTGCATAGACTTGTGAAAAAACTAGCCTGACGGTTCATTGCAAAAAGAAACAGCAAAGTTTCATACATAATAGAGTCTGCTCAATTCGGCTGTAAGCCAACTGAGTAGTAAATACAACATAGTGTCATACATATAACATAGAGTTAAAGAAATTCATGACAGTCTTGACTCTTGGACAAAGCTATAGGTAACCAGATGGCAAGTTCGGATCACGAGACTCAGCAAAATGCCATATACTACTACACGTAATACATGCAACGGATCAAACCAGACGGTTTTAGAGACACCAGTGCATCACATGGCAAGAATGATCACACACCCTATTTCCCTGAAGAGCTAGCTCGAGCTCGCTGGAGAACTGACCATTTTCAGCACATGCATGATGAGAAATCCCAATTTCCTGCTGAATGTCATGTGAGTTGCTACAGAATCCATGACCTCTAGAACTACCACCCCAAGCATTTACGAAACAGTTATTGCTAGAGATCAAATTCTGGGCCAATGGAGAATATCCGTAGCTAGAATTCATCGCCAGATGGGTAGAAGTGCTTCTGGTAGTGTAACTGTTATCATTACCCCAGGGCTGATTTGACAGAAGAGAGAGAGCACAGCTGGAGTCTGAGACTCCTGCAAGGCCTTCCACCGGTGGTAGGTAGTAGGGGCGGGCCCCATGTGGAACGATCCCAGTGGACAGAGCGTTGAGGTTCCCGTAACATTCATGATATGGTACATGCTCATGTGTAGTTGGCCATATTTCTCTTGCGCCCGGTGGTCGAGGATAAGAGAAGTCCATGAGAAAGCTTCTGAATCTATTAGGATCCTCTGTTAATACCGAATTTGTGTGAGAATGAGAGTTACTTGCGGAAATATTTGAACGAAGAGATGGAAATAACATTTTTATGTAAGACGAAAATGCATTGAGCTCCCAAGAAGCTTAAATTTCACCCAAAAACAATGCTGGGTTGAACTACTTGCTGCTTAAAAGTGAACTACGTAATCTAAAAAGCAAAAGCAATTGATTTCTGGGTGAAATTTTTGAGGAGAAAATTTGACAGCTCTAGCATTGCCCATGTAAATTCAAATTAAACAAACGAGAAAAAGCATCGGAAATAAGTTGAAACATGATAGAGCTCCCAATATTTGTTCGAAACCATCCAAAATTTTCAATGGACTGCACCCTATGCTACTCAAAAGTGAATTATCTGATGCTCGAAGTGAACTTAACGATTTTAGGTGAAAAATATAGGGAGAAAATTTGTAAGCTCTAGCATGTAAAATAATTGATGCTGACCATAGAGGGATGTTGACAGCTGGGCATAGCGCGACGACAACGGCACCGGTGGTGGCTTCCTACGGCGTTCATTGTGACCTGCCAGACGTCTGCGACAGCTACGTTTTCCTTTGTCAAACTCACTTAGTTGGTGGAACCTGCAAAGAAATCACCACAACCATCCTTCAAATAACTAAAGAGAAAAATTATATTATATTATTCGTAGAAAAAGTGGATTACATAAGAAGTTGAAGCCATTTTTGCAGTACCTATTAGCAACCTTATACCTTGCATCATGGTTTGACGTTTCGGTCGGCACGCTTTGTGCTGACCGAGACGTCTCAGTGCCACCACTTGGCGGCACCGAACGGCCGAAACGGTTGTTTTTCGGCCGTCTCGGCCCGTGCCGACCGTTTGGTGGGCACGGTGTGTTTGTGTCAACTGTGCCGACCGTTTCGGTCAGCACGGTTGGCACACCTTTTTTTTTAATGAGTATCATCATACTTATTCGTAGGATAGGTGGGTGTATTATGTTCAAACAACGCACGAGGTAGAATTATATGTTTTAGGTTTCGTTGATCTATTTTATCAACCACACCGATACTCAATGTGGCAATAATTTATGTAATATGTGTTTTGAGTTTTGACAAATGAATGAGATTTCTTCTTGTTATTTAATTTTTATTACCATTTATATTATAAAATCTTATAACTTTTTTTTTGATATACGATTCGGCACGGTCGGCACGACACGATCGGCACGGTCGGCACGTCTCGAGATCTGAGTTTACCGAAACTCGAAACGGCACGGCACCGTAAACCTTGCCTTGCATGTCTGAGACACAAAGAAAATGTGTTTTCATACTAATTTATATGGCAAAAGAATTCACATAAAATCTTATTTGAGTACACTCAGTTTTAACTCATCATTCAACGAGTTGTTCTTATAAAACTTTGTGGCTTAGTTTACCAGTTATGCATCTTTTTACACACTAGGTACTGTTGTCAGTGTTTACTGGAAAACAAAAAGGAAGTCATATTCATCACGATGAAGTAGAACAGATAAGATGAAAGATATTGCCATTTTTCTAAATATCAGTTGGGTATGATAAGTACTATAGAAGAAGGAAAATTAAGCTTCGGTTTTGGCAACCAACACCACAGGTTTCCATTCAATGGAAAAAATGCAAGACTTAGTAGGTATTCCTGATTGTTACACAGCAAAGAAGCAGTCATAAAGAAATCAAGACAGCTAATTAAGCTATAATGTATACCAATAAACAAATCCACAAAGAATATTTTGAGGGAAGTATATACAGGGAAGGGCTGATCAAGTAAGCATTGCTTTCAAATACCCAATTCCAGTTTCAGATTCTAATGTCTTGGCATGTTGCTAAAAGTCATATATCTTGTATGTCAATAACCTCTCTATTTCTCTCTATGAATATTGATGCTTCATGAAAATCATGCAGAAAAGAACTGTAATTAAACATACGAATGGCAGAGCAACAATTTGTTTCCTTACGTTTAGCTTGGAAAAAATAAGGAAATAAAAAACATGGACTTCTTAGTGGTTTGGGGCATTCAGGGTTGATCACTCAATTCCTGCACACATATTTATTTTATAGCACTGCAGAAATTTGACCTCTCCTATAACTAGCTTAGGTGGCGAAGCTCCCCGCAAGAGCAGCTTTAGCGGCTTTGCTCTCACGGAACAATCTCTGCGGCGAGATTCTGAAAGGGGTATACAGTTCAAGCAGCATGGTATAGCTCGATCTCTCTTAACTAATTCACCAGAGAAATACCTACAGAGCTGGACCTAGGGTTTAATTTGAACTTAATCACCTGTGTGAATGCCAGCACGCCGTAAATTACCATTACCTGTTTACAAGATTTCGCTGGAGAATAAGGGGTTGGGGCCCTGTTTGACAATAACATGCGTGTTTTGAGGAAGAAGGCACCGAATAACAACTAGGCGCAACATACCAATGTATTTTATGCAAGAGCCATCCTATGTAGAAGCAATAATCGTCCATCAACATTCCGTCATTTTTTATGTATAAGACTGTCGTTGCAATGATTTTAAAGAAACAAAATTCAAATACTCCCTCTCAAATATCCTCTTAAAGGTAAGAGCTTTAGTGTTTTAACTTAAAGATTTGTATGTAAAAGCTCAATAAGGTTTAGGTTCGGATTCCTATAATGAGCTGAAGTGTTTACGCAAGTAAAAAATCAATGGGGAACTGAAAAACACCAAAAGTCTTGTATATAAGCTTCTCTACAATGGTTATTAATAGCTACGTTATGTGAAATATCAGTCAACCAATATAGCTTACCAATTCCCCACTCTGGAGAATCCTATTTCACATTATCGGTCAAGTGATTATCAGCTTACCAACATCTTCTCTATACGGCAGATTTGTAGTTTACTGCATGAAGTTGATTTCAACTCCAACTTCTTTGAACCTTTGAGCTCAACATCAAATCTTAATTCCTAACCTTACGAAGACATAAACAACAACATCCCAATCAAGTCCCGCCACGGCGGGATCTGCAAAGAGTAGATATACGCAGCTATACCCTAAAGGAGACTGTTTCTGTAGAACTCTCGGTCTGAAGAAGCAAATCCAAGACATATAGACAAGCAAGCAGACATTCTACAGAGCATGCACAATACAATACACACACGAACCGTGCATATAATATAGTAATAACAACAATAATAAGAATAATGACAATAAGAAAATATAAAGGCAAAAATAAAATAAAATAGGATAGAAATAACGAAAAATAAAAATAAACATAAAATAAAAGGCGATAGGTTATCTATACAGCGATGTCACAAACAACAATTATACTGCCACTCCGCTCTATCGAGAACTAAATCTTCGTCTACTTCTAGAAAGGTAATATTCTAATGGATGGTTTCTCTTCAACTCTTTTGAGACCTACCTTTTTCCTTTTCCTCTCCTTGTCAAACCTTCACAACTTCTAACTATGCAGTTGTCGGTCTTCACGTAAGATGTCCAAACAATTGTAACCGTCTTCCTTCACTCTCTGGTATTCTTTTAGCTGGCAAGATTATGTTAAACAGTGGCGTAAGCCAAGGGACGCCTCTTTTCCTAGACATTTCCAGCTTCTATAGGAATGTCATCACGCCCGATTGTTTTACCCCTTCCCATCTTTTTCAGGCCTCACGCACTTCACAATTGTTGATGTGTTTGCAATATATAACGTTCCAAGACTTATACGAGTCTTCAAATCGCCAATGCAGACCTCGGAGTCTCAGTCTTGTTGAAGAGCTTAAAATGGTAACTCTTCCACAACTGTTGATGCGTTTATAATACATACAGTTCCGAGATTTGTGTGAGTCTTGCAGCTCACCCAAACAGAGTCGGGGTCTCCAGTCCGGTTGCAGAGCTTAAAAATGTAACTCTTCCACCTATCTTTAATGTGCTTACGGAACACCAGTATCTAGCCATCCTCCCGATTAATATATTTAACCTAGTCCAAATCTCTGGTTCTCCTTTCTTTCGCCCTCGCAATTCTATAGAGCTCTTACTCCCCCTCCTTGGTGTCCAGCTTTCTAGAGAATTTGTTGAAGGCTCTAGTCTTGGCCTCGCTGACTACTATCTTTAAGTCTGTCCTTGCTTTTGCTTGTGTCTCAATCAATATGGTCCCATCGCATTTGTTTCTGACCCACTCCTGGTAGCTAATGCTCTTTAGTTTCACCTTGTCTTGAGCCTCCTCACTCCACCACCAGGAGTCTAGTAGTTGTTCCATAGTCACATAATTCCAACTTTAGCTCCACGTTTCTCCGAAGTATTTTCTTCTCTTCTTTTCCAATCTCTATGGCTCATAATCGTGTTCTCTAAAGTTATATGTTAATCTTGGGATTGGTTTTTTAATACGGATAGTATACAGAGCCAACACCTAAAAGAGTCATAACACATGAAGAATTAATTACACTTTTGCTATTACTTTGTAATTATCAAAATTATACTACGGAAAACAACACTTAGTTTCAATCTCATTCCCCTTTCATTTCATGATGCTATCCCTGCTAGCGTAATCCTCATGCCCCCTTCTTTCCTTCTCGATTGCAAGTGTCGACGCTCTTCCATTAACCTTTTTTTTGTTGCACCATCCATGCCAGTTAACAATTGTATCCCTACCAGCAATAGAGTTGCAAAAAAAAACCCGCGGCCCATACCGCAGCCCGGGCTAACCAGCAACCTTCTTTTCCCTCACGCTAATCTAGATCTTGTAACCACATGTATCTCCATTACTTGGAGGGTTGCATTTGAGGTCCCATAGCCACTAGGTCCGAGCTCATAATCTCCAAATCACGAGATTGTCATAATAGCTTGCCTCAATTTCGTAGCTAATGATCTTTCTAGGTTTCATATCATTTAATAATATACGTGGCTCTCTTGCATTTCTGGTTAGTTAATATTGTTATGGTATTGTGAAAGGCTTCATAGAACACTGCACATGGATATCATCCTAGGTTGATATTATTATGATATTTTGCCTGGCCTCCTAGTCCGCTGCACAAAAACTATCATTCTAGCTTGCATGTTATTTAAGAAAATAAGTAGCTAGCTCACATCCTATGTTGTATGTCGTTAAATAATTGAAGCGGCTACTAGCATCCGACTAAAAGTCTGGCGAGGGTAGATGTGAAGGATGCTGTTTTTATAGGATTTACGTCCTAGCTGCCAAATATAGAAGGTTATAGAAGAATAGAAGGAATGGAGGTGCTGCTCAAAAACCTAGAAGCTCTTAAAAGATAGATGAAATGAAGGAGAAGCTACCTAAAACTCTACGTAAAACTGAATCAACAACCATGGATTTAACCCATAGCGGCAGAATCTTTGTTTAAAGAAACGAGAGAACAAACCAAAAAAAAAAAAAAAAAAAAAAAGAAGAATAAACGGCATTTCAAACAATAATGGAATGATAAACAACAGGGACAAAGAAGGAAACACACGCTCAAAGGCATTGCCACTTATTATCCAAACTTAACCACCTCTCAACTATCGATCAAGCGCACTAAAATTCAGACAAGAACAACACCTCTATATTAAAACTAGAAATTACTTAACTGATATAAACACTGCCTAAATTGCAGACTCCAAAATGCCTACTTATTCATCCGAACGTAAAGCCAAAATGCGGAAAACATTCCAACATCTTTTACACAAAAGAAAAATGCAAATAAATCTACATAAATCTACCCCAAGAACAATAAGAGAATCCAAATTCCAGAGTAATAAGACATGGATGTTAAAAAGTGGCAGCAGGAAAAAAAAAATAACACCTTTCCTACCAAAGGAAAAAATAAGTTAATCAAGTTGTATATTCAACACCCTAAAACGACTTCTTAAATTCCTACTCATCATCCCATCTCAAAGACAAGAATAGTGGGAAATACCAAAATTTTAGACAAAAACCAATGCACATGCAAATCTACAGCTGACAAACAAGTAGGAAAGCAACGATAATGAGACATGGATGTTAGAAGAAGCAGCACATTTTCAAATAATTACATTAAAATTCAGAGAAAAAAAACAGCTTCTTTTCATCACAATAGCAAACGCATGTCTATTAAGGTGTATAAGGTATACGTAGACCCACAAATCCGAAAACTCAACTCGTCATTCCAATACGCAATAAAAATAGAAAAATACAAATTTTTAGACCATTGCAAATGTAATTCTACTCCAAGAACATTGTGCAGCAATTAAGCAACATTCTGAGATAAAATAATAAAAAACGCCAATAACCCAAACCCACAAGCCAACAGACTCAAAGTTCACATCCACACGGGCCAAACCTCACACAACCTCCAAAGATTGAATCACATGCACCAACATTCAAAGGGAAAAGAAAACATCAACCAGGTTGTATAAGAAAACCATCACATACTCAAAATTCCTACTCGTAATTAGCACTCTAGGGTTCGGGTACTGATCCCAGCCTGTTCCATCCGACCCAAGTCGGATCCTGCTCAACCAGGAAGAAAATGAAAAATCATTTTCCACAATTTACATATCTACTACAAAATCTATGCAAATCAACAATAAAGACATGGTTGTCAACGATAAAAACCAAGCTGACCTGCTGCACTGCTGGCAGAACCTCTGTTCAAGTCCAGCCACAACCACCATGGGTGATTTTGAGTGCATTCCACAAACTTTGTGCCTGCAATAGTAAGCCTTTGCCCCTGTAAGGTCAACGTTGCACCCATCAACTTGGCACCTCGGTGGGGGCGCTGCCGCCGTCGGGGCTGCCGCAGCTTTTCGTTTCTTCACAGACCCCTTGGAGGACCCACCACCAATACCATTGCCATTGTTACCATTACCATCTTCAAAATACATCTTTTTACCAAATGATAGGCCACAGGGAGTCGCTTGAGCTTAACTTTGAAGAAGCCATTGCCCAAGAAGTAGAAGCTTAAGCTCTACTACATACCCCTTCCCATGGTTTGTGAAGTGAGACAGAGAGACAGAGAGACAGAGCGAGAGGGACAGAGAAGGAAGAAGAGATTGATGAAGATTTGGGGTGCTATAGCAGTAGTCTGCTTCAATCTTCGTGCAAATCTGACAAAGCCCATCTGGTGTGGTTATTTATTAAGAATGCTGCTACGCATAACAATAATTTTAATAAAATTCATCAAATTTATAATTTATTTAATTAAAATAAAAAAATTAAATATATTTTTTGAGAAGAAATAAATTTTATAAATAATGGAGAGTTAAAATACTATTTTAACTTCGTTAAATTTTAAATACATATTTTAAAATATTTTTTATAAATATTTTCAAATAAAAGCAGAACATCTTATGAAATTTCATAATTTTACTTTAAAATATTTATTAAAAAATATTTCTAATATTTTTATGTTTTAATAATATGAATTATTAATTTGGTGGATTTATGAGTAGTGTGGTTGGGAATTATTTTTTTTTTTAATTATTAAAATGCTTAGACTGATTCATTAGATTAATAGTAGCTCTTTAGTGCAAAGTTAACTATTTCTAGTGTTTGTTATTTAGAGAAATTGCATTTCAACCTTCTATTTTCAAGACCATTGTAAATTAGTCCCTCAAAACGAAAATACATGACGTGACAATGCACGCGTACTGTAACATCCGGCATTTTTTCTATTTTTAGGGACTAATATGTAACTTTTTAAAAAATGGGCTGATATGTAAGTCTTCTTATTTATTTTGTACTATCTTACAAAATAGGGTGCCTGTCATCCAAATAACTCTTGATATAATTTTATGGTATCTACTATTTTTG
>MJHO01000100.1:0-45000 GCA_002076135.1 Xerophyta viscosa | reverse complement strand
CCTATTTATCTTCATTTTATTCTCTGATTTAATTCAGGAGGAAATTATCCTACAATAGATACAAATGGATGCAAAGTCATATGCCTTACGTAGAAAGTACATGTAGGTATATCTGCCAGTAAAATTTTTATTTTCACTACCACAGCGAAAGATCAATTATATAAGATTTAGCTTCCAGATACTCATTTACCATTGCAACACCACTCCACCTTTTTTTTCTTAGATCAGCACTGCTTTTCAAATCTTGTTCAAATAAGTTTTCCGATAAAATATTTTGTTATGATAAGCACTTAGTTGAAAACTCCAAAGTATTCAAGACGATTAGCGAAGTGTTATTATTGGTATCTCGTAGTATTGCTAGCACTACATCATAGTGTCGTGCTGATGTATTCCGAATGAACTATATTAATATTTTGAGCAAGCTTTGTTTGTGTTGTGATACTGTTGCCAAAATTAAGTTTGTATTATTACGAGTAAAGTTAATATTGTAGTGGACAAACTTAATGTTGTCATTTAATAAATTAAGTTTGAGAAAAATGGCTTTTAATCTTTATGCTATTTCTTTTGAAAAATGCTTCGCGCATCAAGTACACTTCCAAAAAATCTCCACATCTTTTAAAATGAAAAATTCTCTTATTTCTACTGTACAATACCAAATATAAATATAACCATTCCAACTACGCCACATCAGCCTGAATGTTTTTTTTTTTTTTTTAAATGTTCGAAGAAACATGTCCTTCCTCAGTCATGCTCCTTTCAAGCTGTTTTATCATGAGATCAAAGGCATCTGAGCCATTCTTTTACAATCTGGTGTAAACAGGAGCTCTATACAGCTCTAGACTTCCACCCTGTCCATCCAAATTCTACACTCGCCATCGTATAGAGATCTATACGTAGGCACGGTACATATACGACGGAGATACGGTGTAAGAGTTCTGGAGGATTGGATCATATCGCTCCTCCGGCGTGAGTTCATTTGGCCTCGATCATCAAAGAAAAACAAAAATCAAATATATCGTGGATAAACTAGGGACACAAATATTGATGACTGTATATAACCATGCTCTGGTTCTGATAACGATGAGAACCATGCTCCCGAACTAGAAATATTTGTTAATCCTAGTGATATAATACATCTCATAGTCCATTTAATCGGATTATCCGAATAGCGATCTTGCTAAGATCGACTACATTAATAGAGCAAGCAGGAAAGCGACCACTTTTGATTGTAAGCTGCTCTAAACATTCAAAAACAGAAGTCCATCATCTTCTTGCAGAAATCGCAAGCCTTTCTTCTTCACTTATTAGGATTTTTTAAAGTAACAAAACAATAATATTATATATCATGATGAATAGGAGCCATTTGCATGTTCATAGATTCTAGAGGTCAGATTTATCATTGCATAAAAGTTATAAACAAATTCTAAGCACATCCAAGTTTGTTTCCAGACTCGGGCCCCCGAGGGGGGGGGGGGGGGGGTTAGGGGGGTTTCACGTATAAGCAAGCATATCTGCTAACTTATGGAGCATGTTTTTCTTCTACCTTTGGCAGATTTAAACCCGTATCAGTGCATTAGATGTGATAAACCCTAACTAATGCGCCGCTAGGTTCGCCCCAACTTAAAAATAAACCAAATCCTAGAATAATTGCAAATGAAAGCGTAATATGAATAAGGAAAGAAAGGTAAAACCCTTACTAGAATTTAACAGAAAAATGCAAATAAGATTAAGATTAGTCCTGTAAAGAGAATTACTTTGAAAGCTTGGAAACATCAAGTAGGAACATAACTTGCAAGAGAATTTTAGTAGCTGATGCAAATTACCGGCATATAGAAAATATATATATGTGCGATTTTTTGTTGAAAAAGAAACACTAATCCTTAGTTAATTCATTTATAATTAAACATATCATGCAAAAAATAAACGGAAGGGGATCAAACCACCAGAGCTCTCACTTGCACTCTACTCCAGCCTCAGCTGCCCGGCGAGGTTTGCTCTTACGCCTGTTCCCATTCGCTCGAAACCCATTAGACTTCGTAGAATCCTCAGTTTTAGACTTCAATTTTTCTTCAGCAGCCAAATCAGAATTTTCCTTCACTTGTAAGTTTCTCCTTCTTTTCCTTGTGTTATCAACATTCGTTCCTTTAGTATTTTTAGCAGGGATATCTGATTTTGTATCTTCCACATCATATTCCTCGATCTTTTCTGCCTCTTCTTCATCGATATCATCTTTCATGGGTTTTTGAGGCCTACCTCTTCGCTTATACGCAGGGTGGGGCTCTTCATCACCACTTCCTGGACCTTCGTGGCTAGCTACAGTTAATCGTTTGCCTTTACCTCTTCCTCTACCCATAAGATTAGAACATGAAACCGCAATCACAAAGATTGATCGATTTTTCAAAACTGTGACAGAAGAAAACAATGCAAGATAGGCTTCAAGAGAACAAACTTCAAATTAGAGTGCTTTGTATAATATCTTAATAATTCTGGATCATTAGAAAACAAACTTGACTTTTGTAATTTTTCGCAAAATCAAAGAAAGAAAATCCTTCTCCTTACTAAGGACAAACATAGTCAGAATAGTACTTATCAAAAGGGATCACACTTATAGAACTTAAAAAAGCATGCTACGAAATAAAGTGCTTATTTTGATCTGAATATAATAACATGCCATAGAAAAATTTGAACTGATTTTGTGTAAAAAAAATATTCAGAAAATCAAAGAAAGTAGTACATGATCCTGCTGCATTATAAAACAGGAGATAAAAATTTTAAACTATAAGGCAGTTCTTCATCCTTAAAATAATAATAATAATAAAAGCTTATAAAGGCTATGACCCAAAGGGTGTTCTAATGTTTCAGATATAGTAGAACATGCAAAAGTTGTTCTTGGACAAGTAGAAACCAAACCTGATTTTTTGCACTACAAGTATTCGTAAAGAAGAGAAAAAAGAACATATGAACTAGCCAAAGTTGTTTTCAGTTTGATCCAACCTTTAAAATATCAAAAGGAAAAAGAAAAAGCTAGGCTGGTTTTTAGATCTCCATTGTTAGTGAGGATGATCATGTTCTGTATATTTTGTAGATCTCCATTCTTACTGAGGATGAACATGTTCTTTATATTTTATAGATCTAAATATAAGAACATGCAAAAGATTTTTTTTGGACAAAAAGAAATCAAACTTGTTTTTCCAATACAAATGTTCACAAATAAGAGCACAAAAAAAAAAAAAAAAAAAAAAAAAAAAAAAACAGAGAAATGAACTAGCAGAAGTTGTTTTCATTTGACTCAACCTCTGAAATATCAAAACAAAAAAAAAAGGGTAGAGTGGTATATAGATTTCCATTCTTATTGAGGATGAATAAAGGCAAAACTATAACTCATTGAATAGACTGCAGATTAGAGGCTAATAAATACTTCTCATAGAACATACTTTTCATTCTTTTTGTTTAGTTTTTTCTTTTTTTTTTCTTTTTTTTTTTTTTTTGTGGAGAAAGACATAACGACAGACTTGCTGAGAGCTGTAAGTGAGATCCATACATAACATCATGCAGGAGATTATGGAAAAGTAGAAATTAAAATAACTTCTACCAGAATCTGCTTAGAAAGCAAAGAAGAAAATATTGAACGAGCCAAATAACTAAAGACTTCTCAACTATTACAAGAGAGAAAACATTTACAGATTCAAAGTCAATCAATATTAGAAACAAACTCAAAAACCCTCCTCAGTATCAAATCAAATGAAAGTGAAAGATGAACTCAAGCACTAAATTTATAACCCCGCCTTTTAAACAAGCCCTTGCAAATCCAAATTATAAACGACACAAATCCAATAAAAAAAGGTGGCATTTTAGCAACCAGAACAATCTAAATGTGAAAATAAAACAAGAAAAGAAACTAACCTCATATGAGAAAGAATGTAATCAATATCTTTCAGAATGTCCTGCAACCAATCTGACAACTTAGAAGCAAACAAAGGATCTAATGGGCATCCTAAATATGAGAGATTTGGGGATTTGGGGAGTAGAAAGAAGAAATTTTGGTGCAGATATGACTTAGTTTGAATCAAAGGAAGAACTCAGGACAGATTTTGGATCAACATGAAATATGCAAACAAGCCAACAAAGATTCAGAGTTGTAAAAAGTAAAAACAAAGGAGAAACTGCAGACGAGTGAAGCACAAAAAGAGGGAAAAGAGTGGAGATGAAAGTGGGATATTTCCTTGGTTGTTTGCCAGAAATCATTGTATATAAATAATAAAATAAATATTACAAAGTCTTATTATACATAACTCATAAGTATTCCCAAAGTTTTGAGGAATTTTTTTTTTAATTATTATTATTTTAATATTTATTTATTAAAATATAGTTAAAAAAAATTATTTGCCAAACTAAGGTCCGCGGCGCCACGTCACTGCCACGTAGAAACAGCGTCTTTTGAAAAAACGCTCTTCCATGCTGACTCACCAAGAGGAAGAGCGTTTTTTTCAAAAAACACACTTTTCCTGAAAAAACATTTTTCGAAAAAACGCTCTTCCCTCATTTTAAAACTGTTAAAAAAAAAACTATACGGAAGAAGTGCGTCTTTCAATTAACGCACTTCCTCCTCCACTTAAAAAAAAAAAAAAAAAAGTTTACGGCACCGTAAATCGAGAACTCTTATAAATTTTTATCTACTTATTTAATCTGTTTGGCCTATTTTTAAGTATTTTTAGAAAAAAATTTGAACTACAAACTTATAGATTTTGTTGTGATCTACAACTTTGTAGTTGAAAGTTTTTCGAAAAAATGTCAAATAATATACCAAAAGAATAATTAAAGTTTTGATAATTTTTTTAGCATAATATTTAATATTTTTAAAAAAATCTTTCAACTATCAAATTATAGCTCGCATCAAAATCTATAACTTTTTAGTTCAAATCTATTTCTAAAAATACTTAAAAATATGTCAAATGAGCTGCCGTAAGTTTGTAAAGTACAAGACGTTATACGAACTTGCGACAGCTCGTTTGATATATTTTTAACCGCTTTTACAAAAAACTTTGAACTATTAAGATATAAGTTTAAGTTATATTTATAACTTTGCCGCTCAAAATTTTTAGTAAAATAAAAACATATCAAACGAGCTGCGTAAGTTCTTATAACGTCTTTATACTTTGTAAACTTACGGCAACTCATTTGACATATTTTAAATATTTTTAGAAAGAGTTTTGAACTAAAAAGTTATAGATTTATGCGAGCTATAATTTTGTAGTTGAAAGATTTTTTTTAAAATGTTAAATATTATGCTAAAAAGATTATCAAAATTTTAATTTCTTTTGGTATATTATTTGACATTTTTTCGAAAAACTTTCAACTACAAAGTTGTAGATCACAAAAATCTATAAGTTTGTAGTTCAAAAATTTTTTCTAAAAAATGCTTAAAAATAGGCCAAACAGATTAAATAAATAGATACAAATTTATAAGAGTTCTCGATTTACGTGCCGTAAACTTTTTTTTTTTTTTTTTTTTAAGTGGAGGAGGAAGTGCGTTAATTGAAAAGACGCACTTCCTTCGTATAGTTTTTTTTAACAGTTTTAAAGTGAGGGAAGAGCATTTTTTCGAAAAAACGTTTTTTCGGAAGTAGTGCGTTTTGAAAAAAACGCTCTTCCTCTTGGTGAGTCAGCATGGAAGAGCGTTTTTTCAAAAGACGTTGTTCCTACGTGGCAGTGACGTGGCGCCGCGGACCTTAGTTTGACAAATAAACTTTTTTTAACTATATTTTAATAAATAAATATTAAAATAATAATAATTAAAAACAAAATTCAAGTTTTGAGTTTGATATCAAAGTTTGAACGAGCTTTGCAAACTTACTCCCAATCAAACGGGCGCGGCTCCCCTGATTCGGCCGAATCAGGGTGTAGGAAATGGGCGGCCGAGATAAGCCGATCCGTAAAAATACGGATATCGAGATTTCGTATAAAATTTTCATCGACTTATTTGATCTATTTTTAAGTATTTTTGAAAAAAAACTTTGAACTACAAAATTATAGATTTTGATTAGATCTACAACTTTGTAGTTGAAACTTTTTTAAAAAAATGTCAAAATATATACCGAAATGATAGTTAACATTTTAATTATTATTTCGATATATATTTTGGCATTTTTTTGAAACAATTTCAACTATAAAGTTGTAGATCTAATCAAAATCTATAACTTTTTAATTCAAAATATTTTTAAAAAATACTTAAATATATGTCAAATAAGTCGACGAAAATTTTATACGAAATTTTGAGTCTGTATTTTTACGGATCGGCCGATCTCGACCGTCCATTTTCCTGCACCCTGATGCTGAGGCATCAGGGGAGCCGCGCCCCAATCAAACATGTTATTCCTCCTAAACAAAGGTCCACATCACTCATTATATCAGTTAGTAAATGACACGTTTGCCCTTTACAATTAGGGTTGCCGCCAAAAGGTTTGGCCACATGGTCACAACCAACATTACATCATACTCTACTGTAATTTATGTGAGGCTAATTTCTTTTTTAATCTTCTGAATTTATTAAAATGTGTCTTTATAACTTTAAATTTAAAAAAATTATCACATCAGTAAATTAAAGGTCGCAAATAAAAAAATTGACGACAAATTTATCGCAGCCGTTTTTTAAAGTACATAATTATGGTAAATACAAAATAAAATTTAGGATTATAAAAGCATATTTTGTTAAATTCAGTAGTTTAAAAAAAAAATTGGCCTTAATGTTAATATATATAGAGATTATATCCTTTCAGCCCTTGGGGTGTCAAACTCTATCAGCCCACACGTTTTACTTTAGCCACTCTTTTTACTAATTGTGCTGTTATATTAGTATAAAAAAATTTAACGATTTATTTATTTATAATTTATATTTTATTCTAAAAATATAAGATATGTCAAATAGATCTCCAAGTAACGCATTTTTTAAATTATTATTTTTAAACTATGACTTTTGTTTTCCTTTTGATACATTTCAAAATTCTTTTAAAAATACTTAAAATAATAAAATTGTAGAAAAATAATAAGATCTATTCTTTATTCATTTTTTTTTGAAAATATCACATAATTGGATATTTAGGAATCACAAGAAAAATATGCAGGTAACCCGCCGCACATGATTCCATCTCCAAAATCAATGTATTCTTTTAGAATTCCTATCTGTTAGGCTCGGTCCTACTGAGACTGATATTTCATCTTACGGATCATCTGTCTGGGTTTAGAAAAAGTTTGGGGTTTTTGCAGATCAGGCCCCCTAAGTTTGGAGTTCGCAAATCAGCCCCTAAAAATGTATTTTCAGGAACTGATTTATTTTTATTGTTTTAACAAATCAGCTCTATGAAAACGTATTTTCAGGGGCTGATTTGGAAGCCCCCAAAGATAGAGGGGCTGATACGTAATTTTCAGAAAAAGTTTTGATGATAAAATTATTGAACATAAACAAATAAATATACTATTTTTTATTCAAATTTAAAAAAAATAAAATAAATGTCAACGCTCTTCCAAAAAATTAATAAAATAATTATATTTTAGATAATTTTTTCAGTCTCTTTTAGAATGAGTTTTGATATAATTTTAACATTTATGTTTTAGATAATTTTTAACATTTATATTTTTATAATTTAAAATATTATATTTTAGATAATTTTTTTCCAGTATATATATATATATATATATATATATAATATGTAATATTTTTTAATATAATTTTTTAACTAATTCACTTTTTTTTGTAAATAAGAAAATTGTATTAGCTAAAAAAAACTATTTGTTAGAAAGAAACAGTCATTTGGGATCGAAACATCCCCTATATCATCTAGCGACATAGATGAAGAAGAGTAGGACATTTTCGAGTCTTCAATGCTGTGAAGATCAAGATTTACAACCTCATAAAATATTTTGAAAAAATTCCATAAAATATTTAGACAAAACAACCCTAAAAAATAGGATGTATACATTAGTAAGAAAAACCAGATGATCAAAAGCAGCAGTATGATTTAAAAGTTATTCTCTTCAATATGAGTAAAAAATAATTCAGAAGTTTTTCTCCATTTCAGCTTTTCCAGGACCAAACGTTTAAAGATAGCAACATATTCTAACAATTCATCCCCTCCACATAAGTCAAGAAACATAATTCAGAAATTCTTTTCCACATCCAGATTTCCAAAAATATGATTTATCCATTAAAAAACCAAATTAAATCATATTTTGTAAACTTTTTCTCTACATGTATCAATGTCAATCAAATAAAGAGAATATTATCAACAATATATTATTTTATCAACAGCAAAAGACAGAAACTATCTTCTAGTGGATCAGACTTAGTATATTATATAAATAAAATTGAGAATAATCTGACAAAATTTGGAGAGTTATTCCAGCACTTTTATAAATAATTAGGATCTTTCTATTTCTAATTTATGTCAATACTCATAGCATGTCTTCCAAACAAACACATAAAGGAATTTTAATAGATGCCATGCTCGCACATCTTGTCAAAACGGTCTTTTAGTAATACCATTTAAGCGAGATTCTTGGGTGTAACGGTTACATCACGTCACTCCGTGTAACGGCCTCAAAAACATCTATTTAGAAGTATTTTTGAAAAATAAATTAACAACAAAGTTGTAGATTTTTGACGAGGTCTACAATTTCATGCTCAAAGTTTTTCAAAAAAAAAATACTTTTAAAAATATATTTTGGGGCTTTAAAATTTAATAGATTTGAAACGGGTTTAAAAACTGTTTTAAAATTCGTTAAATCTGTTAAACTTTGGAGCTCTAAAACACATACTTAGAAAAAAATTTTGGAAAAATTTTAAATATAAAAGTTGTAGATCTCATCGAAATCTATAAGTTTTATTTAAATTTTTTTTCCAAAAAATAATCATAAAATTTATTTTTTTGATTTAAACACGAGAAAAATATATAATGACACGACGTAAACGTTTCATTATAGAATTTTTCACCATTTAAAAATTTGCTAAATAAAACAGTAGTAGGAATAGATATATAATTAATCATTAAAATTTCATGAAAAATTTTGGCTTGCACAAGCAGCATGTTCCAACTATTTACTTTTTTATAAATGTTGCTTGAACAGTACATTTTTTAATCCTTTTTTTAAATTATTCGACTCAATCTTTTCTCTTTTTAACTTAAAATGTTAAATAAAATTATTTTGGGCCTTGTTTTATTTTTTTAAATATTTATTTCTTTCAACGTTAAATAAATTCAATTTGTTTTTATTGTCTTGTATATATTTATCTTTCTAACTCAACAATTATATAAATCGATTTTTTAATACGCATTTGATAACTAATTAGTTTGTTGTTTTATTTCTTAACAACACGATCAATTCTAAATTCGCATTATATGAACTTATAGTCTGAAAAGTATATTTCTTCCTTTTATTTATTTCAATAGCATATAATTTGTTTTTTTTTGCTTTTTCTTTTTTGTGCCTCAGCTGTTACGTAAAATCATTTTTCTTCAGGCTCGTTGTCTGGGTAGTTGGCTAAATATTTTTTTCTTTAAAATTTTTTTTGGGCAACAAATAAACTTCAATAAATTTGAAATTTACGCAACCTATTCATACAAATTTTATAACATTTTAGTTTGTTTTTTTATTTCTAAACATGATTTTAGATTAAACGGGTGATACTTGCGCAATGTGCATCCTAAAATAAAGAAATAAATAAATAAAGTATATATATATATAGTGAAAAGAGTGTTCTTTCCTCCCGTTGACGTATGCATCTTCACCGAACCACGTAAATATTTGTATGCTTTGTAATTATCTTCCGTCCATCTTTACGGCATCGTGAGTTTGATTTTCGAAATTACCAAACCCCTCCATCAATGCTATAATAATGTCATTTTTTTAGGGACGTTGTATTAATAAATTGAATGGATACAATGATCGGCTACCATATGTTTGTCCAGTTTGGTTTAGGGATGTTTACTTTGAATTGAACCGAATGAACTACATAAATTCAGAAATGAAAAGTAAGTTTTGCTATTTGGAAAACTGAGCAAACGTAGTCCTTAGTTCCCATCATATATGAAGAAATTAGATTGCAAACTTTTATTTTTCTAATACAATAGACTGAATATATACTGAAAAAACTATCATTATTTCAGGCAAAATTTATTCTAGAACTCTTTTTATTTTCTCGTGCCAAAATAATCTCAATTAAGCCAAAATCAACCCAGATTTTCATTGCTTTCTACTTGCTTGTTAGTTCTTGTTCTTGAAGGAATAAGATTTTGTAAACAGGATTTTGCACTAATAAAGGAAATTTACTACTAAAAGTATTCTCAATTTGCTAAAGAAAAGTTATGATAAATTATACATTTCCAAAATAAAAAAAATCTTGAGTTAAAAAATCGAAAAACACTTGAAAAGTTAAAATAAAAATGGACATAAGTTTTATAAATCAAATTAAGTTAAACCGGATTTTGTGCCGATCTTATTTGGTCCAACAGACCAATTATATCCTTCTATGTAAAGGAGATGGCATATTAAATAGATATAGCCAGACAATTATGCCGCCATCGAAATTAATAATGTCGGGTGGATCAAATTAACGTTTGCCATCCATTACAAATAGAATTTAATGCAGGGGTTTGAAATATAATAGAAAATGACAAAACTATATGGCTGAGATTCATCTAGCACACCACTATACGTAAAACTTAGCCCATGATATATATAATTTCACAACTCCTATTTACAGGTTTTCGTAAATTTGAGGTTTTTACCAGAACATATGTTTGTATTATAGATTTTATCACGATAATCTAAAAAAAAAAAAAATTCACAACATAGATAAATTGCACAACTAATATTTGTGGTGGTCTTCCACCACATAGCTGAAGCTAGAGAGACTGCGGCACTTTGTTTTGAATATATAGTCGCAAGCATTTTGTCTCACATTCAATTAAGTAGCATATCATTATTTGAAGTAAATGGTCCAACGTATAACTTTTCGTTAAAATTATAGATGATTACACAAAATATTTTACCCGTTTGTCGGTAATAAATTTTTTTGGTTAATAGTTTTAGTTTGGTTCTCTTTTCAAATTTTTCGGTTTAAGATTTGGTGAAATACATGGATAACAATAGATGTTAGGAGATGAAGGATACATATTAAGATGGAGTAAAGAATGGATGGAGTTGTAGATGAAGTTTGTGTTAGAAAGAAAGAACTGGACCGTTGGATGTATCCAAGCCCAAGGATTTGGACTCGACTTGGACTCAGATTTGTGCAGATTCGAGTCCGACAAGATCACATGACATCGAGATCTGCTGGGCACAAAAATTGGAAACTGTGCATTAAATTGGGCCAATTGTGGCTTGAGGCCCGTTTGAAATATATGGACAAACTTTTTATCTATTTTTCTATGAGAGAAAAAATAGGTTTCTCTTTTTTTTGGTCAGCAAAAAAAAAAAAAGGTTTCTTTAAGCTAAATTCGATATTCTCAAAAAAAAAAAAAAAAAAAAAAAAAAAAGCTAAATTAGGCATAGCATTAAATTATTTCTTTGGGAGGAATGTGTTGTAGCATAATTCCGAAAAATCTGATGAGACGACTCCGGACACCCTGCACCTCATTCTTCGTCCAAATACAAATTATTTCCAATTTTCGGCCATTTTATATCACCAGTGGCTGCTCGTCGGAATCTGAATTGCACGGAGGCAGTGGCGTCCCACACGGCCACTTCTTCACCCGTCCGTCGGTCGGAATTGTCCTGCATAATCTGTTACAACTCACGTTAAAGTAGTTGAAATTGAAGTTAGTGATGTTCACGATCTGCGTGGGAATGCTATTGTAGATCAAGTTATGGTTCAACCACAGAAGCAAGCTCACCGAGGACAGGAAACTCCGATAAATCGAAGTTGAATCGGTTCCTCGAAAGATCGACAACCCACAGAGCTTTCGATTTTCCGAAGATGAACGACGCGTCGCAGCCAGCTGGTTCCGCGACACGTCGAGCTTAGTGAAGTTCGCATCTGCAAACTCCTGCGGTATATCGCTGGTGAAGGTGTCTTTTTTTTTTTTTTAAAGAAACGAACATTGTCTTCATCAGATCTGCTCTATTCGAAAATAGATTATTCTGAATCTAATATTCAGATGAAGGCATCCGTCATAGGTATACATTGCTGTCAGCAATTGTTCAATGAAAACTTCAAATTGATTGTATAAAAATATAAAGCTAGATAGAAAGAATTTCTGAGCCGTCAAACACAATAAAATATATATTATTTTTCTTTCCTCGATTCCAATGTTATACATAAATTTCTCGTAAACTTTATTATTTTGACGTTCCAAAAATTTATCTATAAATATTTTTTGATAAATCTTGTAGATTGCATTAAGATCTATCTTTTTTTTTTATTTAAAATATTTTCAAAAAATATTTTGAAATATTTGTTTTGATGCTTCAAAATTTTTGGCATTTTGCATATTAATTTTTAAACATGCTTAAATTTTTGAGCCTTAAAATATATATTTAAAAGTATTTTTTAAAAAATTTAATTATAAAAATTATAAATCACATTAAAATCTACTTTTTAATATTTAAATGTTTTTAAAATATTTATATAGTAATAAAAATATCTTTAGCATCAATATTGAGAATGTAAAGGTTTTGAATCAAAAGGCTAATTTGAAAATAATTTTAAAGTCATGGCTGATGTGCAATTCTCTATTTATAAAGCTGATTGAACGCATCCAAAGATGGGCGCTGATAAATGTCTGGCCTTTCTAGCGGTTTTAAGCTATAAAGCATCACATTGACACTGATAAAGCCATACAACACGATGCCCACACGACAATATGATTATTTTAAAAAAGGGATAATTGCATTTCAACCCTATAAAATACATAGTTTTTATTTCATCCCCGAAACATATTTTAACGACGACATGACGGCGTTCACACGCCGCCACGTGGCATGTTTTTCATATTTCGGGAGGTTGAAATACGAGATTGTTGAAATAAGGAGGGGGGGGGGTGTGCTGAAATGCAATTATCGTTTATAAAAAATCTTACCACATAGAGCAACAAACACTGCAAACAAGTTATATATTATTATATTTTAATATATTAATTATAAACTATATGAAAATAAATGTCATAACTTGAGTTTTAAGAAATTGTTGAATGTAACAATAACCATAATTGAATACGTTAATAAAAGAATGTCATTTATGCTTCGTGATAAGGTATATTTTCATATTCTAAGTTTTAATGCATGCGCTAGACCAATATATTTTTACATTGCAAATTACTGTAAATATAAATAAAATTATTGTTTTTCTAAACAATTTTTTTATTTTTTACTTTCAAGATAAATATTCTAAACGCGCTTAAAAATTTAAATAATAAAAGATTCACAATTAGTTTTACTAAACTTGTAAATAGCCTACACATGATTGTGTGTGTGTCTGTATATATATATATATATATATATATATATATAAGTGTCCATTTTCAAAAAGTCTCCGGCTAAGTACCATCTCCAATACGTATCCGACACAGATATAGTGCATTTATATAAGTATCAGTGCTTCCTAGATTTGAAGTACCCCTAATCTACTACCCCAAAAATATATGATTCAGTGGATACAAAATTTTGAAAATGTTTCTTCCTACAGACGGCTAAGGTAGGCACAATAAGCCAAGAAGTTATATGGTTCGGTTTTTAAATTAAATCAGCTGGAAAAATATAAATATGGCCAAGAAAAGGATGGAGATTAACTTATGAACTATGCATACGTTTCTGTACACTTGATTATTATTTTTATTATTACATTATTTTTGGGTAAAGTATTATTCTTTTTTTTTTTTGGCAGCCAGCCTTAAACCTTTTTTTAAAGATTCTCATCTAGCTTTTTTTTTTTTTGGTGAGGCAAATATTCTTAAGCTCCAATTATTTGTCCCATATTTTCTCCAAAAGTTCTATCATAGATTTCCAAACTGATCTGGTCTAGAATCGACTTGACCAGCCCTATAGCATGGGCAGAGCCAAGTCGGGTCCACTTCTTTCTCAAACACATTTACCTGACCTTGTGAAAGTGGATCCCCTCCACACATTTGCATTCATATATATATATATATATATATATATATATATATATATGTATGTCGCATATTGTTGCATCGTCAGAGACAATTGTTGGGCAATATTTATGTTACACATTCAGGCTGTATGATTTTCCAATTCGGGATAAATGTCGGGTAATGATCAGAGTATAGGTAGCACGGACACGGACACGGGCACGGGGACTCGACACGGCACGACACGGCGACACGGCAATTTTTTTTAAAAAAAGGACACGGGTACGGTTCGGACACGGCAATAAAAAATTTAAATAATTAAAACATAATTTATATGGAATATTTAAATATTAGAAAATATAATGACATTCGATATTAAGTCTATATATAATATAATTTCGCGTACTTAAAATAAATATAAACATTAAGAGTCTAATTATATCAACTAAAACTAAAAAAATATAATATCTGAATGCATAATTATATTATATTACTTACTACTAATACAAATAATACTTAACTCTTCTATAAAAAAAAAAATAAATAAAAAATAATTCTTAAAAAAAATGATATAAATACTGACACGCGTGTCGGACACGCCGAAAGAAGTGTCCGACACGCGTGTCCGATTTTTCTTTTTTAATTTTTTTCGGACACGCCACGTGGCGTGTCCGATACATGTCCGGACGTGTCCGAGGAGTGTCGTGTCTGACACGTGCACGGACACGGACACGTCGACATTTTTGGAGTGTCCGTGCTATATAGGATCAGACATTTCAGCTTTTTAATTTTAATTTTAATTTTTTATTTTTAATAAATTAAAAACGTAGATACCTTTAAAAACCTGATTTATATTACGTATACAATCATGTTGTTATCAGAATTACATTTCATATAGTTGAAATATACATCAAATTTTACTGTAGGCCGGACGTATATCTTATGTCAGCCCGATTCAAGTTGAAAAAAATATTTGGAGGACTTTTTCTATGATTTGTGGTCATAGCGGAGGGGCCTGGCTATTTTTGTTTGATATAAAATATGGTTATAATGTCATTTCATGGTAAAGAGTTTTATAATTTCGGCGGCTAGAATTTTATCCCTTTGTGTTCACCGCCGTTTGTCTACAATCTAATTGATAGCGTATCTTCTCTTTTCTTCGCCTGTGTACGTAAGAGTTTTATTTTCAAACCACGTTAAATCTTAGGTTTTACTGTGTGTCTCAGTTTTTTTATCGAATTTGCTAGATTTGTGATCGTGTTGAGGTATTAGATCTACTGCTTTTGTTCTTACACATAATTTTATAACTATATAACGTATTAATAAAAGATATAAACTGTCAAATAACAAGTTTTATTAAAATTGAATTATATATCAAATATTAATCTCTGGTAAGTTTTTGTTTCAGATCTGCGCAATACGATTATTTTTGCATTCATATCTTAAAATTTCTAGGGTCATCGACATTTGTTGCATCGATATATTTATAGTCTAGATGTCGTTTTGAAATGAGCTAATCACATGAGGTTCGTAAGCCACTAAGTTGAGCTATTTGTAACGACTCCACAGTTAAGTTTTGAATATTTTTACGATCGAAAGAATGAATGATACGATAGTACCATGATAGTACCATGAACGGATTGATCATCTAGATAAGCCAGAGTCGTATGTTTACGGTTTGCCGACCTCCACAACTTGATAGTGTATTTTGTGTTGGTTGCACCTCGTGTGTTGCAGAGCACTTTTATGTTCCCGTCTGCAAATGTGGTAAACAGCTGTGACATATAACGTAATTCAGTAGCTATCTCATCGATGGAACTAGAGTTAGAGCCATTGAGAATTTTACCCATTATGTTATACCAAAGATCTTAGAGGTTGAAGAATTCGGTCTATTTACAGCTCAGAAACTATGTATGGTTAAATTTGTGTCATCTTCTATATAAGTTTGCTGATGATCATTTCTTTTGTCGTGATGAAATTGTTTGTAGAATAGCAATTATACTAATGAGGAGTATTCAATCTATAAAAAAGTGTCGATGGATTATTCGTATTGATTATCAAATACTTATTAAGTCTATCTACCTTATAATTTATAAAATAGGATGCACAATCACCAAAATATGTATGAACAACTTCATATGTTATCTTAAAAATGTGAGCAAAGGTTAATCACAATGAAAATGAAGTATTTTTCAACAAGCCCCTTAGCATACAAACAAGCGCAAATAATACATAAGGCTGTGTAAATAGACGAGACACAAGGGGTTTACACGAATGCCCCTTAGTTTATGTCGGACGATGTATTTTTCAACTATATCAATTTAATTGCGACAATTTTAAGACGATTTATTCATAATTAGATATTTATTCACGTTGAACAGTTGAAGCTAGTGAAAGTTTAAGATGCATAATATTTGGTATGTAGATAATCAGTGCGGCAGCGAATATCACTCGCATGGCGGCAGTGGTGCGCCGCAGAGGCACTTGTTGTTGCCGTAGCTCTCCGCCGTGAACCGACTCATGGGGCCGCCGGTGGGAATCTTCCCGCAGAGCTTGTTGTAGCTGAGATCAAGGGTCTGCAAGTCATTGACCTCGATAATCTGTGCCGGAATTCTTCCGATAATCTTATTGTGGCTGAGGTTCAACGACGAGAGCTGCTTCGGGATCTTCAACGGAGAGAAGTCGAAATTCAACTTGTTGTTAGACAGGCTTATAATCCTAGCGAACTTGTTCTCCCCGAACAAGAACGAAGCGTCTCCGGTGAGCCGGTTATCGGAGAGGTTGATGTCGACCCAATCTATATCGCCGAGGGATTCCGGAATGTGCCCTAAGAGATGGTTGCCGGAGAGGTCAAGAGCAACATTGATCTTGAACTGCGAGTTCTGGAACAACTTGTGTGGAATGCACCCTGTAAGTTTGCTGTTCTTAAGGGCGAGGCTTATGAGATTCGGAGAGTTACCGATATTTTCCGGTATCGGACCGGAAAACAAGTTTATCTCGAAGATTAGGACCGACATGTTCCTGAAGTTACCGAGGTACTCCGGTAGGGGGCCGGAGAGACTTGTGTTGGTGAGCTGGAAATATTCAAGGTGAACCAGCTTAGATAATTCTGGTGGGAGAGGACCTACTAGTCCGGGGAGTATGCCGAATGAGAGGCTCTTAAGCATTTTAAGATCACCGACAGCGGGCGGGATGGTGCCGGAAAGGGTTTCGTCGTAGGCGATACCGAGACCGGTAACCCTGCCAGAGCCGAAAGAGTCGCAGTTGACGCCGTCCCAGGTGGTGCAACAGTCAGTGCTAGGATTCCATGAGTTGAAGAAGGCAGCATAGGGAAGCTTGACTTGATCTTGAGGAGAACGGCCATGTCCTCAGCGTCGCATGCCGCCGATACGGAGGATGAAAATGTGATTAAAAGAAGGAAGAAGAAGGTGGTGATGGAGTGTAGTATGGAATTGGACATGGTTTTGAAGTGATCAATATCTTTTTCTTTTTGTGGTTATGTAAATGTAATTCTTAATCCAAGTAGCAAGCTATTTATAGCTGCGCCCTCAACTTTTGACTTTTATTATGATATGGTTGTTTAGTCCAGAAGTTTTATTTATTTATTTATTTTTTATTTTTATAGAGAAGAATTTGCCTTAGAAGAGCGTCCAATGTGTTAGAATAATATTTGATCAGATGAAAGTCGCAAACTTGTGGATCCTTTGGATCCAGATTTTGAAGCTAAATTAGAGGGAATGAGTTTGGCGTTGACTTGGAATTTCTTAGATATCTTGTAATTGACTCTACTGTTGTAGGATTGTTTATTAATAAATCTAGCTAAGGTCCTACGATAAGATTATCTAATATATAAGACCACGATGTAACATTGTAAGGAGGAACTTCCTACGTTATGTCTTCTCCTCTTCTTTTTTTCCTTTTTTTTTTTTTTTTTTTTTTTTTTTTTGAGAATATCTTTTGTGTACCATCTGCTGTGTAGACCGAATCGAAAGATCTAACTTTATGACATTTTGGAAAAATAATACAATTATGTTGTATAAACCATTGATTCTAAACCCGCACTAATTAGAGGTGTTAAACTTATGACAGTATATATCCATGCAAAAGGATCAACATATATATATATATATATATATATATATATATATAATATATATAATATATATATATATATATATATATATATATATATATATATATATGAACAATGAGTTGACCCTCCTTATCTAACACGTTAGGAAAAATGCTTGGATGACATCTCTGCATCTTCTTTGAAATCTACTGAACTCATGGTGTCACTATACATATTCAAATCCTTTAGATATAGATCTGGTATGACAAGTGGCGAACACAAAACGTCGGTGCTCGTCTTGTAGGCCGACGCCCTCAACCACGGATCAGACGTAGTCAGCCTAAGCAGAAGAATGACGTTATGCCGAAGACTCGGTCAGGAGTGATCGAGTTGGAGGCACGTGGCGAAGTAGAGTCGCGTATTTCGAATACATAGTACATCGGTTGAGTACTATCTCTAGCCAGAGGACTAAGAACTCAACTGCAACGATATCTGAAGCCGCACACAAATGCAAACCGGAAAATGTATACTATTGGAACTCAGCATTTCTACGTTAAGGACTTCCATTAAATAATTTTGATGTAATCTAAACTATATATTATGAGGGTGGTAATTTTGAATACAGTGTATATAGTCCAGATTCTATCAAGATCACTAGGTTCTCTAAACGGATGGTATTTTCTTCTGGGTTGACAACTTTGGTCAGATCTAGATCTGATAAAATTTTTTTGTTATTAGTTGGATATAATCATGTCAAAAAAGTCAGATTGCGCAATCATTATAAATAGAGATAACCCCTTTGTTTACCTTCTGATCACTTCAAATACAATCTCCAAGTTCTCATTACACTCCACTGCTCTCTTCTTCTTCCTCCAGGTACTCTCATCGCCTCTGGCTGCGTCGGCGGCATGCGATGCCGACGACATGAAAGCCCTCCTATCAATCAATGCAAGCTTCCCAAATGCCGCCTTCTTCCAAACATGGAATCCGAGTACCGACTGTTGCACGGCATTGACTGGCGGCATTGGCTGTGATCCTATCAATTCCGGCACGGCAGGGTCACTAGGCTAGCTATTATTGACGAAGAAACACTCACCGGCACCATACCGCCAGCTGTCGGTGACCTTGCCATACTCAGAGAGCTGGGCTTCTACTCCCTACCCGGCCTCTCCGGTTATCTCCCGCCTGAATTGTCTAAGCTAATTCACCTTGAGTCGTTCGCAGTATATCACACAAACCTCTCCGGCCCCCCTTCCCAAGTACCACGGAAACTTCCAGAAGCTCTCCTACCTCCTCTTCGATTCAAATTTCTTCTCCGGCCCTATACCAAATAATATAGGTAGCTCCGAAGGTCTCCAACTTCAAACCCTCATAAACACAGCCTTACCGGCAAGATTCCTCACAGCCTATTCCAGAAGTCGCAGATTCGCAACGCTCTGTTCGGTCTGGATCTCTCCGGAACTTCCTCCAAGGGCACATTCCTCGCTCTCTGGGCAACATCGACTGGGACAACATAAATCTATCCAATAATCGCCTAACAGGAGATGCTTCGTTCTTGTTCGGAGAGAACAAGAATGCTAGCTCCATAGGCCTGTCTAACAACAAACTGAACTTCGATTTCTCGCCGTTGAAGATACCAAGGAACCTTATATTGCTCTACCTCAGTCCCAATAATATTAGAGTGCAAATACCGGCTCAGATCAACGAGATCCGTGATTTAATGTTCTTTGACCTGAGCTGCAACAAGCTCTGCGGGGAGAACCTGATCGGTGGCGCGATGGGAAGGTTCACAACATCGAGCTATAGCAACAATACGTGCCTCTGTGGCACGCCGATACCGCCATGCAAGTGACTGGAATACTCTTGTTTACCATTTCATCGTGTAGCTAAATAATTTGCGTAATGTATGGTTTTTTCAAGTACTTTCTTTGTCAACCATTTGTATGTTGCCGAAGGTCCTTCATGAGTTCTGATCCCGGCAACACAGTGTTGTTTACCGGTCATGTACTTCACCCTCAGCATAAGTAAAATGCTTTAGATTTTGTTTTCGGAGATCATCAAGAGAATAACCTGGTTTGTATTTATAAACTCAAAATGCAATGCTTTTGTACGTGAATTTTAGCACTTGCTTCCATGTCAACTTGCATTGTGTCTTAATTACCTACACTTGTATTTTGCTTATTCTCTGTACTACTTAGCCACATACAACTTGTATATGCTAACATTATCTCTGATGAAGGCATGTCCTTTTCTTCTAAAAAACAAGTACATGAATTTGAAGGAAAATATGAAAACGGCAGAAACAAATCTGTTATTTGTTGCTTCTTCTGCCTCTAGGATTTCGTTGCCATGCAGTTCTAGCGACTTTAAATTCTTGGGTCGACGATAAAATGTTGTCGCCCGAAAAATGACGCGTCGCTCGTTGAGGTTGTCGCCCGAAAGATAAATGCAATCAAGTTGACCTTAACGAACTCTTGAGATTAATGATCTCAAAAAAGTTTGCTGCTCACGGCCCACACAAATAGTGCGGGCCAAAACCCATCCTACTCAGAAGTAGAGCGGGTTCGGCCGGCCACCACTGTAGCAACGTTCCAAGCCGAGCCGGAAATTCCGGCTCGCACAGATTGTATGTGCTAGGGCGAGGGCTGCCCTTACTTTTGCCTCAGCTCAGCAGGCCAACAGCCGACCTGTGCCACGTACATGTGTAGCATGGGTCGAGCCGGCCGGGCCTACCAATCCGGATAATATGGGCCTAGCCCGGCTGCCTCCAAGGGTATGGTCTGCACTATTGACTGATTGACATCACTACCTGGAGGTATATATACGGCCTTTCAAGTGCTGAGGCTGCCAAACAAAATTGATGATAGACGAAATACTATGGCCAAATTATGAATTTGGTTTCCACCAGTTATATCTTAATTGCGTTCTCATAATGACGAATATAGTACTTGAATGAAGACAAGGTATTTTACCTCAAAATCTCTCTCTCGAATCCGAGATGAGGTTGCTTATTTTCTGAATACCTTCTGTCGAAGGTAATGCGGGAGTGCTCGGGAAGGGTTGAAGTCCTCCTACGAAGTTTCTGTATCTCGTTGGCGGCTGCCTATCCCCTCTCTCTGTTATGGCTTCTCTCTTTTTTTCTTTTTTAGGGTTTTATTTTTTTTTGCTTTTTATAGGCTCTCAAGCTATGGCCCAATAGCTCCAGCTAGGGCTGTTTTTTTTCTTGGGTTTTGGTTTTCCTCCCCCTTCTTGCGGCAGCATTAGGTTTCCCTTAATTCCCCCTTTCTTTCTTTCTTTTTTTTTTTTTTTTTGGCCGTTGCCACATCTTTGACTTACTCCAACCTCTTAAGACTACCAAACTTTATCCCCTTTATTATTATTATTTTTTAAAAAAATAATAATCTCAACATACCTATAGCTTTATAAGCAACGGGGAGCAGATATCGCTCCTCTACTTACAGTTTCAGAAGCAACAGGAGTAGATATCGCTTATCTATCTTCTCCGCTACCTCCAGAAGCAGAATCAGCTGGGGTGATCATTGAGGGGAAAGAATCGGACGAGAAAGAAGCAGATATCGCTCCTCTATTTTCCCTTAATGCTCTAGAAGCCGGGTCAGTGGAGGTTATCATGGGGGTTTTTTTTTCCACCCGCGAACAGCTACGAACGCCGCAAACACCTATAAATACCCGTAAGTAAAAACATTCACATACAGAAAAGAATATTCTTACCTTTTGGTAGGGAAATAAGCATTTGCCCATTTTTCTTAGGAATTTCACTAATGAATTTATAAGATTCATCGTGACATGTAAAATCTTGCACATCACTTGTTGGAAATGCCCCTCTGTTCGACTCTTGCAGCAGCCCAGAATAATTTAGCTGCTATTGTCATTCATTTTTTCAACAAGATTTTTGGACATATGAAACATGCAGTAAGAATGATGGCATTCTGGAAAAACCTCTTCAACAATATCGCCATCTTTAGATACAAGTTCCGGCATCTTATCTGTAATAATCACAGGTGGCGGAGCTATTTATCTGATCGATTCCCTTAACAATTCCAGGAACCACTTCCATGTGTCATTCTTTTCAATTTCACAACAGCGAATGTAAGAGAAAGTAAATGGTTGTTACCGTCTATCGTTGTTGCCATCATCAAGCAACGGGGGTATTTACCTCGAAGATGACAACCGTCGACACCGATGACTAGCGGAATGTACCGCCGTAATGTTTTTTTGCGCTCTCCGAAAAACCAATAGAACCTTGTGAAAATGCTGTCCTATGCATTTCAAAGCAAAGTCGTTGTCAATATGCATAAATTTTATTTCCCTCATTAGTGGTCTTAAGTCGTTAAGAGAATCGTCGTAGTTTCCACGAATGTGTTCAAGTGCCCCTTCTTTTCCTTTATATGCCAGCCAATACGAGCACTCGTAACCGTACTTTCTTCAAATATCTGTCATATTTATTTTTGGCGTATAATCTTTATCTTCACGTAATTGATCAATAATTTTCGATGTAGTGGAGTAAACACGTATTACCCTTATATACAATAAATATAATGAAAATTTTTTTCACCTATTCGCAGTTGTTCGCTGTTGTTCGCGGGTGTTCTCGGGTGTTCTCGGGTGTTCGGGAGTGTTCGCAGGTGTTCGCCGGTGTCCACAGGTGTTCGTGTCTGTTTGCCAGTGTTCGCGAGTGTTTGCAGGTGTTCGCAGGCGTTCAAAGGTGTTCATGGGTGTTCCCGAATGTTCGCAGGTGTTCGCAGGTGACTGCGTCTGTTCGCAGGTTGTTCGAAGGTCACCTGTTAACGCCTGCGAACACTCACGAACAGCTGCGAGCACTCGCGAACACCGGCAAGCAGACGCGAACACCTGCGGACACCGGCGAACACCTGCGAACACTCGCGAACACACGTGAACATCCACGAACACCTATGAATACTTTTGAACACTTGAATATTGATGTTTAAATGATATAAAAATAATATTGATTTAATATTTACTTACAAGCTATCAACTAGCTGCTACACTGCTTGTGTTTACGTTCCATGAGTGGTCGGCATGTATGTTTATCTATAAGATTTGTCACTATGAACTCCTCTGTTCCTCTAACTTTTCTTCCTCCGCATCTCTAGTTGCATTCGTCGTCCCGGCATTTGACTACGATTTTTCAGCTCTGGTTTTCACATATTTCGTTTCGAAATGCTCGCTGAGTACATGCTAATGAATGAATTGCCTGAATTTTTCCCGACTACAAAACAGTTGTCCAATCATCAGATTTGGCAGATCGTCGTCTTCAAGAGGAGGAACACCACCTCTAAATGCTGAGTTGTTCGCTGGAATTCAGCGGATTAATAGTTTAATTTTGAAATCCACTGAGACTTTTAAGTATCAAAATATTATTTGAAAGTATTTTTTAAAAAAATATTAAACATATAAGCTGTAGATTTTATCAAAATTTATAACTTTTATATTTAAAATTTAAAAAATATTTATATAATGGCCAAAATCACTCTGACACGAATATTAAAAGAGAAATTTGTTTGTAAATTTAAACAATAGCCAGAGAATTTAAGAACTGATTTAGATGAGTAAGAAAAAAAAAGGGAGAGTTGCATTTGGGTCCAAATTTGCAAGTTATATTGCACTTGAATTCTGAGCTAAGTTTTGATTGCAGTTAAATCCTTCCGCGGAGGGTGTCAAAAGTTATCAAGAAGGTGTTAAAAGTTATCATAAAGGTGTTAAAAGTTATCAGAAAGGTGTCAAAGTGTTTTCTTTTATCATAAAGGTGTTAAAAATTAACACGAGGGTATCAAAAACTTACTAAAAGGTGTCAACATGTAAGGTGTTGGATGCACGTCGGAGGTGTTAAAAACTCATCGGAAGGTGTTAAAAACTCATCGGAAGGTGTCAAAAGGATTAAAGTGCAAAAAGAATTTTGGAGAGGATTTAAGTGATGTTGAAATAATATGGGAGGACTACAGAGCAATTATCCGAAAAGAAATCTAGGAAATGATATAGTATTTATTTTATTTATTTATTTTTTTTATAAACACCTTACATGACGTTTGATAAATAGATAAATGTGTAATTGCTATGCACGTGACACAAGTCCAAATATAAGGGAATTAGCTGGTTATATAGGGACATGTTTTCTCTTACAGTTGGAGTCTACGGACGATCTGCTTGAGATCATCTAGGAGGCATAACATAATGGTTGATCACCCAAGTTCACTACTCACTGATTAACTTCATTTTGGTGTAGACCAATTTCAATCATTCTAGCATCACACAGTCTATACTAACCGAAGATCGAAAACTTTTAAGTGGAAAACACAATCGAAACAGATGTTATGAGCCAGTACCTCCAAATTCACAATAGTACAATGGTTAATTAAAATACAGCGGAAAAAAAATATTAATTTATACTTTTTGTTCTCCAACTATTCTCAGCAACCCCGAAACTCGCTCTACAATCGCTAGCGAACTTTTCAAACACCTGAGAGAAAAAGTAGCATCGTGAGTATATAAATATACTCAATGAGTGACCCACCCTAACAACCTCTCAGCACGGGCCAGGATTTTGGTCACACACCAAACGTACATCACATCAACAAGCACAAAAACTAAATAAAGACTTGGATGCATAAAGAAGATACCACATACTAATGCATATACCATATGCAAACACAAACCTGCACACCAATGCATATCTCGCATGCCAAACAACTCCTGCATGCCAATCAAGTAATACTAATAACAATAGATATACACACAATCATGCACAGCATAAATACAAAGCTTAACAAACGAAAAGCCACATTCCACGCTTTCAGCTACTCACGAATCTGAATTTGTAATTGAGAAGATGATTGCGGAAAAGACAGATCTACCCCTGCAATTTCGGCTTAACGCTTCGCGGTTTGTTTTAAATGCAACGGCTGCGATTGACAATTAAAATGCAATTACAATCATTTCTAACTGCAATCAAGCAACCTCTCCTCCCAGATCAAAGAACAGCAGCAACATTCCGCCACCACCTCCCCGTCCGTCTCCGGCGAACGGCCACCATACCGGAATCCTGACATACCGCCTGCTGTCCGTGACCTAGCCATGTTCAGAGAGCTGTGCTTCTACTCCCTCCGGCCTCTCCGGTCATCTCCCGCCTGAATTATCTAAGCTAATTCACCTTGAGTCGTTCGCAGTATCTCACACAAACCTCTCCGGCCCCCTTCCCAAGTACCACGGAAACTTCCAGAAGCTCTCCTACCTCCTCTTCCATTCAAATTTCTTCTCCGGCCCTATACCAAATAATATAGGTGGCACCGAAGGTCTCCAACTTCTTACCCTCAGAAACCACAACATTACTGGCAAGATTCCACACGGCCTATTCCAGAAGTCGCAGATTCGCAGCGTTCTGTTCGGTCTGGATCTCTCCGGAAACTGAACTTCGATTTAACAACAAACAACTTCGATTTTCTCACTGTGAAGATACCAAGGAACCTTATCACTCTGTTTGGAATTATGGGAATTATGGCAAGAAGGTGGAGGGAAAGAAAATAAAAAGAATAAAAATAAGGGGAAAGAAAATAAAAAGAATAAAAATAAAGGGAAAGAAAGTGGTGGGAATGTTTTCCCTCCCGTTTATTTGGATAATAGAGGGATATCAATTGAAGAAAAAGTTAATTATAAATAAAGAGAAATAATATATATTATGAAGTTACCATTTTGCCCTTTCATTTTGTCTTAAAAAAGAGTGGAATGAAAATACATCACAAAAAGAGAGTGAAAAAATAGAGTGTTAAATTACCAAAGTATAATAAATTCAGTTTGGTCGGAGACTACGTCGACCAAAAAAATTAAAAAGAGAGAAAGATAAAGTCTACTAACAACATCAATTTTCATCCAAAGAGAAGGCTAATATGTCATCTTATAATAATATTTGGAATAAAGTAGATGCTTACAAATATATTCCATATCTGTATATTGTCAAAAATATGAACTCAATTTACGTGGATTATATACCAAAAAACATTGTCATAAAGCACCACTAATATGGTCATAAATACCTATGAAACTACTGCATATGTTAGTTACAAAATGCATCTGCTATAAAGGCTCTACTTTTAAAATAAATCATGAACCATTGTTTGATACAAAACCTTGCAGCAAAAACTTATCCTGTGATATGTTCAACTACTATCATCATTCATGATCATCAGTAACTCAAGCCTTCTCGAGCGAGGAGCTCCGAAGAACATTCGTGTGGCAGAAAGATTTTTTGCAGATAACAATAAACAGTCAATTGGAAACTTGGATGCACACCAATAACTTCCAACTCTGAGAAAATTTCTTTCTCTCGATAATAATATGGCCGACCACTTTCAAGAATAGCTAAAGATTTTTCGGTATATTTTTCAGCAACTTCAATTTCCTTCTCCAAAATGTTTGTAACATTCTCAATACACATGTGCAACTTTTTATATTGATGCTAAATAATTTCTGCAATCATAGCCTTCGTTTAGTTCCTCTAGCTAATGTCCCCTCTAGTGAGTTCCCCTCCTTTCTCACCGATGCGGGCGGGGGGAGGGGGGGGGGGGGGGAGCACAAAAAAAGGTGGACCCCAGAAAAATTTAACTTCAAATTTTCATTTCTCCATCTTTCCCATTAATCCCAAAAATTGGAAAATTTCAATTTTCCTCCATTTTCTTTCCCTCCCAAATCTTTCCACCCACATTTTCTCTTTCCAAACACTCGGTTAGGGGCTATTTACTTGAAGTAGAAAGTAAAAAAGTGAAAAAAAAGTGGAAAGAAAGTAGTACAATGGAAAGTAATAAAAAAGTGATAAGGTGGAAAGTGAAAAGAAAGTGATGGTAAAGAAAATGATAAGAAAATAGATTTTAGTTTTCTTGTTTACTTTGTATTGTAAAGTGGAAAATAAATAAAATTTTTATTTACAAAAATAATTTTTAATAATATTAAATAAAAATTATTAGAAGTAATTTTTATAATAATTAAAAAATATTCCTTAATGATAACAAAATTTTTAATAATTAATATTTTTAATAATAATTTAAACATAATTAATATTTTATTAATTAAAAAAAGTATTTATTTTATTTAGATATTTAGTAATTTTATTTATTTATATTTGTGGAAAATAGTAATAAATTAATTATTATATAATTAATATAATATAATATTCAATATTATTATTTGTAGTAATTTACTTGTTATTATTATTGTATTATTTATTATTAAAGAATATAAATTTATTATTTTTATTATTTATTAAAAAAAATAAATGTTTTTATCATAAAGTGGAAAATAAGTAAAATTTTTTATTTATAAAAATTAATTTTCACTAATAATTACAAATAATTCTTAAATATTAATTAAAAATATTCTTTAAAATAAATAAAAGCTAATTTATAATTAATATTTTTAATAAATAATTTAAAATAATTACTATTTTATTTAATAATTAAAAAATTAAAAAATTATTATTTATTTTATTTAGCTATTTAGTAATTTTATTTATTTATATTTTTAGAAATTAGTAATAATATATTAAAATCGTTATACAAAAAAACAATATATTTATTATTTATTATTTCTAGTAATTTGCTTATTATTATTTTTTATTATTAAAGAATATACATTTATTATTTTTATTATTTATTAAGAATAATAAAAATTTTTATAATATTTGTTAGTTATAAATATGTTAATTAATTTTTATTCATATTTAATTACTTTATAAAATAATTATTATTAATAATCATCATTAAATGCTAATGACTCTCACTTTCCTCGCACTTCCTAATTTTTTATGAGAAAGTAAAAAAAAATAAAAATTATATAGCAATGGAAAGTGAAAGAAAGTCAGTTTCTCACATTCTCACTTTTCTATTTAATATAAATAAGGAAACTGACTTTCCAACTTTCTCACTTTCCTATTTTTTCACTTTCATGTTTAAGTAAACAAGCCATTAGTGTTTCGTATGGTACTGCGGGGGAAGTACTAAACTCAGTATTTCAAAACATGGTATGAAGTTGCATTAAAAAAGAAAAACTTCATATGAGCGCTAGTTTTAAAATGTACAAGTGTGTTCATCTTTTACAAGTCAGGTAATTTTTTAAAATTCGTGTTAGAAATATTTTAACTATTATATAAATATTTTTTTAAACACTATTTAATACAAAAAATAGATATTAATGTGGTCAATAATTTTGTTATTCAAAATTTTCTTTTATTAGATATTTTGAGGCACCAAAATTTTAACGGATTATAAAATACCTACTTATTTTTTTTTAAAAAAGTTTTGAATACAAAAATAGTAGATGTTTATGTGATAAACAATTTTTATATTAAAATTTGTAAAAAATACTTTTAAATATTTATTTTAGAGTATAAATCTAAACGAATTTAAAATAAATGATTAATTTATAAAGTTTAAACAGTTTAAATATGCAAGTTCCCAATAAAAAAAAGTTGGATACTTAATGGGTCATTTAGCCAAATCTGCGATTAAAGCTTTCACAATTTTAAAGAGAAGTAGTAGAGCCCACAATTTCCCCCAAAACAACCCATTTTGTATTGATCCTGGACATTTTAATTGTAGAACATTTGCAAAAACTGTAAATAACAGATCAATGTCACAGAATAAATTCTATGATTGGTATGTTGTATTGTTGTACTCTTCGTGCTTTAAATCGCAAGTTGAAATACGATGGCATGCCGTGCTTGGGCAAGAGCCTGAGAAATTTTATAATGCTTCAGGTATAAATTTCGATTAAAATTTATATTTAAAGATATTTTTAAAAAAAAAATTACTATAAAATTGTTCAGAAAAATAAATTCAATTTTTATAGAGCAAATTATTTGTAAAAAGAAATTAAATACCATGTCAAATAAATCGATAAAAAACTATAGACAAATAAATTAATTTTATACTACCATATTTTGATAATTATTTTTGACATATATTATAATATTTTATGAAAATAACTTGGACAACAAAGTTATGTAATTTAATTTTTTGAATAATTTTGTAGTTAAAATTGTTTTCAAAAAATATTTCTAAATATAAGTTTTAAAGAGTTTGGTGTAAGTTTTGAAACTTACATCCGGAGCATTATAAAATTTCTCGACTTTGAGGCTGTAGTTGGTGTACCTAAGGAGTAGGCGTCGCAAATAGTCCTGCCCATGGAATCGCATGGAGTTAGTTTCGCAAATAATATCATGGAATTAAGAATTCATTGCCAAAAATAAGTAGAGCCCACCCCATATTATACGATGGTTATTTAATGCAGTTGCCTCTTTATGCATCTCAAAATGCAGGTGTAATGAGTACAGTTTCCAAAAGTTCTCTTGAAATTTCACCCAATAAGAACTGAATATAACTAGCTTTCGACATTGCTTATCACTTTTGAGCAAAACTAGCTAAATTTATAAGTCATTTTCGGTGAAACTTTAACTGTAGCATTACTTGTATCAGTGATCTGCCATATGCATCATCTTTATATATCTCTTATATTTCAACCTAAATACTATACATGATTTGTCTAGGACGAAGAACATAAACGACCTACTAGGCTCAAGTTATTAGGACAACATTATGTCCAAAGACTAAAGCAGTTTCTGAGTTCGTCCACCTAATGTTCTGTAGTTTATATTTTATAGGAAATTTTAAAAATCGACACTTTTTTTTTTCTCTCCTCAATATTCTTTGTTTGATTTTTATATTAAATTTTATATGTGAATTCTTATTTTTAAATTTCTATAAGATATATTTTTATTTTTCTCGCCTCAATATAGCATTTGGAAGATTTCAGGTTGATGATGTTGGTGTGAGTGCATCCCGTAGTCTCACTTCACTTAAGTAATCTTTACCGCCTTCATTATAGCTAGTTGGAAAATAATATTATGTGATAAATGTATCAGAGAGATAAAGAAACTGCAAGTTAACTCAGATTATAACCACATTTTTGCTCGATCGGGCATGGACAATAGATAAGCTGAACATGCTGTCAAGTTTCTCAGTAGCTTATGGATATTTTATGTTTACAAACAAAAAGCAAAGAATATGTCGTTATCTGCATTCCACCGATCTATTAAGGACACGCGGCATTATTTTCGAAGATCTTCCTTACTGACTAAGGAGCGTCCAGTATAAAAGTAGATAGATATATCCGGTTGATAATGAGTTGTTGCCGATATGAGAAATTCAAAAGGCAGATGAAGCAGATGGAAGGAGAAGAGGCAAGAAGACATAGTTTCAAAGGCAACGCAAGTGGGATACACATGGCAACAGATCCAAACTCGTGGCAAAGATGTAAATTCGTCGAACTCCAAGGGCTTCAGATAATGAAGTGATGGCGTTGTCGTAAATTGTAGGAAGTCCATGACTATTTGTCAAAGTAGTTCAATTATTAGTTGAGCTCAACTGAATCTGTTCAGTCGGCCCATACTATAAACAGCCTTAGCAATCCAATGTAAAGCAAGCATATGTTTTGATAATCAATACAGTTCCTGATCATCTCCTTCCTCACCGGGAAGCCCTTAGTCCACCATTAATCCTCTCAAATCTCCGGTTGCTCTCACTCCTCAGGGGAGTTTCATCGAGTCATCCAAGCGGAGGCATTACACAATCTTTCATCTTTTTCTTCTTGGCACGCCGTCCAGCTGATATAATAGCAAAGTAGGCTTTTTTATTTATTTATTTTTTTTTTTTTGAGATAAGTAATGGCCAATGGAATTAGTTATGCAAATAATATAATGGAAACTAGGCATCCATTGTCAAAAATGCGGCCTTTCCTCTCGACCCAGATTCAACATAAATATGTAGAGCACATCTCATGTAATATGCCGATTTTTTCATACAGTTACCTGTTTATACACCTCAAACTTCAGAATAGTGACTACCGTTTCCAAAAGTTCTCGTGAAACTTTATCAAAGTAAAGAAACTTAGTTTTCAAAATTACTTATTTCACTTTTGAGTAGGACTAGTTAAATTCATAAGTCCATTTGGATAAATTTTAGCTGTTGCATTATTTGTATCAGTGATCTGAGATAGGCATCATCATTACGTATCTTACATATTTTAACCTAAATTCTATGCGAACTTTGCCTAGGCCGAATGAAAGAGCACAATAGAGCTATTAGGCTCAAGTCATAAGGGCAACATTTCGTAGAAAGAGTATAAAAGTTTCAAGTTTATCCATCTAATATACACACACAAACACATACACACATATATATATATATATATATACATCTAACATACACACACATATATGTGTATACAAATGTATATATATATATATATATATATATATATATTATAGAGAGAGAGAGAGAGAGAGAGAGAGCGTTTGCAAGATTTCAGGTTGATGCTGGAGTGGAGTGAATCCGGTAGTCTCACACTAACAAGTAATCTTTACCGCGTTCATTATAACTAGTTGGAAAACAATATGATTTGATTATTGTATCAGATAGATAAACAAACTGCAAGTAAACTCCAATTATAATCACATCCTTAACTGCAACTGATACGATTTAAACATAATCTACTTGATGAAAAGCTTAAATATATATAGTTTATAATTTATCCTTTGGAAGTAGATCGCTGACTATGTGTTAACATGCTCACTTCGACATGGCTGTGAAGCTTAATATGTAAAGCTTGCATTGCCTGAGGGATCAGGCGGCAAAGGCACCGAAATGGTTCCCTCGAGCATCTGAACAACCTTTTGCATTGAAGGCCTCAATGAAGGGTCATCTTGGATGCACCACAACGCCACGCTCACGAATTTCTCGAAGCTATCCATGTCAAACATAACTTCTTCGTCGTTCTGAACAAGTAAATCTAGTTTCTTGTCTCTATAACAATCAGAGGCCCAGAAAGTTAGTATCGTTTGGTCATCATCCTCAACCTCAGCCTCCTTTTTTATATTCTTTCTGCAACATATGATCTCTAACAGTAGTACACCAAAACTATACACGTCGGCTTTTGCTGTTACACGAGTATTTTTGAACCATTCGGGAGCTACATATCCTTTGGTCCCTCGAACCCCGACAGTAGAAGCACGGCTCTGATCGGTTTGTAAAAGTTTTGCCAAACCAAAGTCGGAAATCCTTGCAACAAAATTGTCATCTAAAAGCACATTTTCGGGCTTGATATCGCAATGGATAATTGGTGTTCTCAGTTCTTCATGCAAGTATGAGAGGCCTTTTGCAACATCTAATGCAATTTGAACCCTGTGGTTCCACATTGGCCTTTCACCGTTAAATATATAATCGATCAGTGAGCCGTTACTCATGAACTCGTAGACCAATAGTCGTTCTTGTCCTTCATTACAGTATCCTAACAGCTTCACCAAATTCTTGTGATATGTTTGTCCAATTGACTTGACTTCATTTGTGAATTCCTTCTCTGTTTCTTGCTGTAGATGGATGTGTAACTTCTTAACCGCAACACAGATTCGACGATGATCTTGTACAAATCCCTTATAGACTATACCAAAAGCTCCTCTACCAATTTCCTCAGTAAAGCCATTGGTTGCTTCCTCAAGCTCTTTATAAGTAAAAGCTTGGAGGCTGACACTTGGCATGCTTTTTGCCGGGACGAGTCTTTTGTTCTTCAACCCGAACAAGGAGAACCTGATCATGACAATTGCAACAACTAGAGAAATATTTATAAAAACCAAACTTACTAGCAGCGTTGCTCCTCCTATGATCCAAGCCTTTTTATTTGTCCATTTCCTACTTGAATTCCCTTGAAGCTGATGCCATGAATTGTTGACGTTAGAGAATTTGATCAACGCCTTTCCACCAACGTCATTGGCCATTCTCCCATTACTAACAGGAGTTCTTTTCACCCAGCATATATTGTCATTACTATAAATGGCAACTCCACAAAAACAATCTTTCAAACACTGCTGTCTACATTCGGCTTCTGTCATTGAACTGTACTGCTCGTAGTCTCCAAATGGCCAATTGACATTTATCAATGTCGTAAAATCGAAGTCTGATCCATCTGAATCACAACTTTGAGGAGCGAAGTTTGGTTTGCATCCTTTATACTTTCTAGTTTCATCAATGAAGACATAGTGTTCGGGACATCGGCAGTCAACCCTTTCGTTTGTGCCAGCAGAAACGCAGTAGCTATTAAAACCACAAATTCCACTTCCGGTACCTATGTTTGTTGACATACAAGCTCTGTTTAGAGTATTGCATTAGAGTAATATATGGAAAAGTTTAATATACTTTTCTTCCAAATGAGATAAAAAATAAATTTAAAAAAGGAATCTGTTTAACTGCTTAATTGGTTGAAGCATTGTTTTCTAGAGTCCATAAATCATCACTAGTTACTATATAGAGCAAGTCCTGTAACTTGAAACTTACCAATTAAACTCCTCATTCAAACAGAAAAGAAAACATGAGGTTTGAAGTTCCAATTAAACAAAAGGCTTGAGGTTTTGCTTAAACAACACTTGCTTTTTTTGTAGTCTTAATCGCCGAGCTCAGTTTCCATTCTATATCTCGACCAGTACCTGAATGGTAAATTATAGACTTTCCCAACCAGGTATTACTAGGATTTGAACTCTCGACCTATTCTTTATTAGGAATATATCTTTGATTTCCGCCCAACACCCAGCTCCGTTAACCAACTGGGCCAACGCTAGTTGGTTCTTTAACCAGCACTTTAACAAAGAGAAAATAAGATCCCAACGGTCAAACTGTAATTATTATACATACTAAAAGAGAGCAGAAAATAAACAGTAACTTTTGTCATTTTCTTTTTTCTTTTTTATTTATTCTCTAATTTTCTATTATTTTAATGTTTTTATTTACTTTTTTATACTTTTTATATTTTTTATTTTATTTATTCAATTTTTTAATCTTTTTCATTTTTTTTTCCTTTTTATTATTCTTTAAATTTTCTATTGTTTTAATGTTTTTTATTTTATTTTATTTGTTTTTTATTTTTAATAATTTTTTATATTCTTTATTTTATTTCTTTAAATTTTTTATTCTATTTTGTTTGATTTTTTTTTAATATTATTATTTTTATTTTATTTCTTATTGTTGTTGTTTATTCTATTTCATTTGGTAACATGTAAATTATCTACTTTAATTATCGATGTGAGACCAGAACCCTCTTATTTTTTTGATAAATTATAAAATTACACTTCTTCTCATAATGTATTTTTTGTATACTTATTTTTAATTTGTTTCTAATAGTTTGCAGAATAATAATGTATGGCATATTTGAACCTTATTATCTCTTTTTTCTTTGATCTTTTGGTAATTTTTAAAAAAAGGCCGGCATCACTGAAAATGGAAGAGTGACTCTTATTTTTAACTTAATTATATAAAAACATAATAAAATATTTTATTACAACAATAAGATATTTTAACTTAATTCTTTTATCCAAAATTTTCAACTTAAAATTATTTCTCCAAAATATTTTTTTTTCCCAAATGTTAGAACTATTTTAACTTAGTATTATTTTGAAAAATATAAACACACAAAAAAATTTTAAGGGCCGCAGCAATGCGCGGAACAAAATGCTTGTTTCATCTAAATTTGATGCAACATAGACCATGTATAGTTTTAAAATCTAAGTATTTAATTTGCTATGAAGTGTTTCGTCCTTCCTGAATGGATCGAAAATATGTACATGTTTCTCCTCTTAACTTTTCATCATTATTTTCTTTAGAAAACCAATAAAAAAAAAAAATATCATTAAGCAACATGTTATTTGTCAGTAGATTTTCCATTTTTTTAAGGAACAATCAGTAATTTTTTAACAATATGAACGATTTTTAATTTAAAGTAGGGGAAATATCAAATTAGCTCCTATTTTTAAACCTATCACAAATCAGCCTTTCCCGCTCAATCTATCTCTCACAATTCGTGAAAAAGTTTTGACTTATATATAAATATTTTTGGAAAAAAAATTTTAACATGAAAAATATAAATTTTGGTGAAATTTACAACTTTAACGTTGAAAATTTTTCAAAAATACTTCTAAATAGGTGGTATAAGATTTTAAAATCTTAGTAGATTATCTACTAACCTGTTAGGATTTTGAAACTTTATAGCATCTTGTTTAAAATAACTTTCAATATAAAAATTGTAAATTTTGATAAAATCTATAACTTTTAGGTTTAAAGTATTTTTAAAAGATACTTCGAAATAAGTATCTTTCATGTCCAACCCTCCAAAAAATACCTTCATTTATTTTTAAAATTTTTTTTTAAAAAGATTGTAGATTGTGATAAAATTTATAACTTTCATATGAAATTTTTTTCAAAAAATAACTCTAAATAGATATTCTATAATTTTGATGTGAATTGTTTTTCAAAAAATACACATAGATAATTTTTTTTTTGAAGTGTGGATAGGGAAGAGGGGGAGAGGGGCAGGAGATTTGGGTTCTTCTAAATTATGCTAAAGTTGTTACATACTTACTTACTCCAGATCTGTCTCTTCAAGATATATAATGTTTGTGATTGGTAATGCAGAATAGATTCTCTATACGAAACGCACTTACCTGTTGTACCCATCTGGCACATATCTTCCGGCAGGGAATCAACAACCTCCCAGCTCGTCCCGTTCTTGTCATAAACGTATTGCCGAAACGCTCCATCAGGGTCGAGCGTCGCTCTCTGGTAAGCATTTCTTGCAGAAAAACCTCTATCAGGAAACACAGTAAATGGTCCCCCGATCTTCCGCGAAAGGTAGATGCTGCCAGACTGATCGAATACGAGCTCAGTTCCATTTCCGACTGTATTGCTAGCAAAGTATGGAGAATATTGGGTGCCCGTCAGAGGCTCCGCATAGTACATCACAAGGTTGCCATCACCCTGCATCCTAAGTATGAACCTCCCGCCTGAGTAATCATCATCCATTAGCTTAGCTCGAAGGGTAATGTCTTGATTGACTCGCAGCACTTGCCGTGGAAGAATCGTATCTGCGGGCATACTAAAACTCTCCCATTTGGTAGAACCGTCAGAACCTACAAGAACGAAGTTCCCGGTATCGAGCATCGCCGCATAAGCAGCTTGACCACCAACGCTCCATGCTGTCTTCCCCGTTTGGTCTTTAAGCGAGAGCCAACCATCCGTGGTGAGCTCGATAGTGAAACCGGTTAGGATTGGGTCTTTATCTATGAAGTACCAGCTGACTGTCTTGTTCGATGTTTTATCAAACCATATTGCGAGGAGGAACTGAGTTTGGTTAGAGTCGAGAGGACGAAAACCAAAGGCGAAGTCGCCTGAGGGGGAGAGCCATGGAGTGCTTTGGCCCGAGGCAGTTAGAGACATTCCGAGGCTCACATTGCGGTAAGTTTGTGAGGTGGCGGAGGAGGGGAGGAAGATAAAGAGGATGGCTAAAAGCAGGACACGGTTGGATGCCATTGCTGCCTTCTACCTGCGTGCTTTAATCTGCTATGCTCATTGCTATGTACTTATGGACAAGGTAAAGATGGCAGAGTATAAGAAGGTTTAGCGGTCGTCTGTATTGACTTGGAGCCTTTGTCCGCGTTGGATTTGACCAAAATGTTCCACATCTGTCCCTTTCATCCATTAAAACCACTATGGCTTAGAATTTCCAAAAATCTGAAACTAGATCATATGATATTATCCAGCCAACTGTACGCATCCAGTAAACCTGCTGCATATGATATTCCACCTCATGAACGCGTGAACAATGTTCTTCCGTTTTTTAAGTTGGCAAATAAATTCTTTATTTTTATTTGTTAATTTTGATACATAAAACACTTATTTAAAAAATATTTAATATAAAAATTGTAGATTTTGGTAATATTTATAACTTTTTTGTTAATTTTTTTTCAAAAAATAGTTCTTGATATAACCCCGTTCTGGATCGCGACGTGTCGTGATGCTGACGCGCTTTGAAGAGGAAGATGGGCCGGAACCGAAGTAAAGATTCAAGACGTAAACAAGTATCTACTCGAGATAGACATCGAGGCTTTTACTGGAGCATGTACCAACAACGGTCGACTCCCGACATACACCTCGGTAGCGATCTTGTCCGAGGTCGACACCAGCAGACCATGAGAAGTTGGCGAATGTAACCGACGCACTCTTTATGATTCCTAATAAAGGCTCATTAAGATAGGTAGTTAATGAGTCGTAATTATTAGGCTATTAAGTGAGGAAGCTCAAGGGTCGCCCGGGCCTAGGGAATGTCCTACGTAATAGCTATAAAAGACAAGGAACAACTCTGAAAAGGGGGTTGGTTGGCTGATAGAGAGACTGATATCTTATACTGTAACAGAGAGGAGAGTGTGATCTGTATTCTTCTTAATTCTTAGTGAAATTCCTGACTCGTTGGCATTACGTGACAGCCCGTGGTTTTACCTTGAATCCAAGGGTTTCCACGTTAAAATCGTGTGTGTCTTGTATGATTTGATAATCTTTGACGATTATCATCTGTTTCGAATCCTAGTCATTACTGTTTTTGAACACTACATTGATCGGTCGAGGACCAGCTCGATCAATTGGCGCCGTCCGTGAGAAAAAAATCATCACAAAAATAATGGCTAGAAGAAGAGGGGCAAACCGTAATGTTAGCAGAGACGATCGCAGATCATTGGAAGAGCCCAGTGGAGTGGGCACACAACAATATCAAGTCGATCAATTTTCAGACGGAAATGAGTCACCAGAACCGGCTGCTGAATTACAACCACAAAAGTTTCAGTAACCATGGATGGAGTCCGTGAACTGCTGAGGGAGGAGTTACGTAACCTCCTTCAATCACAACAGACAACCGAGCCGGCGAGGATACCGACAAGGGAAAGGTTGTCCCATCATGCTGGAGAACCCCAACAAGGACCTGATCATAACTCCCCCAATCAAGACCAAGTCTCGGCGTTCAGCAGGTTAAGGCCACCCCCTATCCAAAAAGGCCTGGGCAGTCACGGTGCAGGATTGGCGAGGGAGAGAAGACAAGAACAACAGCCAATATCTGGAGGTGGAGCACGAGCAGCACCATCAAAAGGAGCACGTTCGGAAGAAGTACTTCCATTGGACGAATCGACAGGAGAGACGGAAGCCGGAGCTGAAGCAATCTCGCGTCCCCGAGAAAGGGATGCAGCCGCTGCACCAGGACTTCCCTCGAGACCTGACGGAGTAAAATCGGTATTGACTCCGCCAAGTAATTTCGCCCGAGATCTAAATTCGCCATTTTCGGTAGCGATCCAAGATGCACCGTTACCACAAAACTTCAAACCACCAAAAATCTCGAAGTACAGCGGCAAGTCATCACCAAAGGCCCATGTATCATGCTTCATGGCTGCCATGAAATTCACGGGATACAGCGAAGCCGTATACTGTCAAGCATTCCCCGTTGGAGGGACCCGCTCAGACCTGGTTTACCGGGTTGAGGTCAGGGTCCATCAACAGTTGGGAGGAGCTCGTCGACATGTTTCAGACGAGGTTTTTTGCGAGCTCAGAATTTCTTAAGGACTCGGAAAGCCTGCTGAACGTCACTCAGAAAGAAGGAGAGACGTTGAAAAAGTACTTCAAAAGGTTTTGTGAAGAACAGCAGAATATGAAGATATAGACCCTAAATTCGCGTTGATGGCGTTGAAGAGAGGGGTGAGACATCGTCAGCTGATGTACGATTTTCACACCAATCCGCCAGAGACTTTGACTCAGGCGTACGAGAAGGTCAGGCTTACCATCGAGGCCGAGGAGAGAGAGCAAGAGCTCAACAAAGGGGGCAAAAGGCAAAGGGAGGACAAGAAAGAAAGCGACCGAGGTGAGATCGTCAACTAAAAGTCGGGATGAAAATCGAGGTGGATATGAACCAAGATACCGATATTACACTCGGCTAAACGCGTCACCGCGGGAAATTTTGGCTGTAGTGGAAACGAAACGTCGGTTACCACAGCCGCACCCGATATCGACGCCAACCAATAAACGAGACAGATCGAAATATTGCGACTTCCATCGGACGCACGGGCACCTCACAAACCGATGTCTGCAACTTCGCGACATCATTGAAGGATTTGTCCGAAATGGAGAATTGCAAGAATTCCTCGAACAAGGGGGGAACCAGAGAAACATGCCGGCGCAGAGGCAACGAGCAGGAGCCCCACAGGAGGCGGAACCCCAGCATCAGCAAGCTAGAGCTGACATAATACATTTTATTGCTGGGGGTCCTGGTTCGGGGCAGCCGAGCAGAAAGAGGAATCGCTCATCATCACAGGAGGTGATGCAAATCAACCGAGGTGCTACCGACCAAGAAGAAAGACAAGACATAACATTCACTGATGAGGAGCTCGTCCCAGTAGAAGCGCCACATGACGATGCTCTATTGGTCTCATGATAATGGCAAATCGAGAAGTCAAGAGGGTCTTTATTGACACTGGGGCATCCTCCAACATCTTATTTTATGACGCATTTCTGCGGATGGACCTCGGGGAAGACGCTCTGCTACCCATCGATACAACTGTGTATGGGCTGGGAGGACCCAACATCGTTCCCCGAGGAAAGATAGACATGCTGGTCACCATGGGCGATGAGCCGAGGTTGAAGACGGTGTCAGTAACATTCTGGTTCTAGACATTCCCTCGGCGTATAACGTGATTTTTGGTCGCCCCGGAATCAAGAAATTTCAACTGGTAGTCTCTCTCCCGCACCAGAGGGCTAAGTTCAAAACGCCCGAGGTGTCGGTGAGGTACGAGGCAATGTCGAGGAAGCACGGCGATGCTACAAAAATAGCCTGAGGAAAGAGGAGACACTCCCGATCGACGTGCTCGATGTCAGGGAGAATGAAAACAAGATCGGCGAACCTGGCGATACGACATGCAAGGTCCCGCTTAACCCGGAGGATTCAGGAAAATGCCTGCAAGTCGGAGTAAAATTGCAGGGGCAGGAATTCGAAGATATAGTGGCATGTTTGCGGGACAACGCCGATCTATATGCCTGGAAGCCCTCCGACATGCCTGGACTGAGTCCCGAGGTAATAACCCACGAACTGAATATTGACCCATCTTTTAAGCCTGTGAAGCAGAAGAAGAGGAGCTTCGCTCCTGAGAGAAGTCGGGCGATCAAGGTGGAGCTTGAGAAGCTGCTGATGGGTTCATTCGTGAAGTCAAATACCCGGAATGGTTGGCCAATGTCGTCCTGGTCAAAAAATCATCTGGAAAGTGGAGGATGTGCATCGACTACACCGACCTGAACAAGGCGTGTCCGAAGGACAGTTATCCGCTACCCCGAATTGATCACCTGGTGGATGCGACAGCGGGGCATGAGCTTAGCTTCATGGACGCTTCTCGGGGTACAATCAAGTGAAGATGCACCCAGATGATGAGGAGAAGACCAGCTTCATCACCGACTATGGCACATATTGCTATACAGTTATGCCTTTCGGTCTGAAGAATGCTGGGGCAACGTTTCAGCGAGGGATGGACATAGTGTTTGAACCATTGCTCGGAAAAACTGTAGAGGCCTATGTGGACGACATTCTAGTAAAAAGCAAACACAAGGAAGATCACGCAAGAGACCTCCGAGCAGCTTTCGAATTGATGAGGAAGTACAACATGCGACTCAACCCTGAGAAGTGCGCATTCGGAGTGTCGGCAGGTAAATTTTTGGGATACATGGTTACACCTCGTGGTATCGAGGTCAACCCCGACAAGGTGAAAGCGGTTTTGGAGATGCCAGAGCCGAAGAATGTGACTGAAGTACAGAGGCTAGCCGGGAGAATCACTGCTCTAGGGAGATTCATGTCGCGCTCGGGAGACCGATGTGCGCCATTTTTCAAAGTTCTTAGGGGAGCCAAAGGAAAGATCAGTTGGAGTGAAGAATGCAGCCAGGCGTTTAAAGAACTGAAGACTTTCCTTACAGAACCTCCACTATTGGTGAGTCCCCAACTGGGTGAGACTCTCTTCTTGTACCTCGCAGTCTCCTCCGTGGCGTTGAGTTCTGTCCTAATTCGTGAGGACAACGGAGTCCAGAGACCGGTGTACTACATCAGTAAAATCCTTAAAGACGCCGAGACCAGATATACTGCTGCGGAGAAGTTAGCTTTGTCATTGGTGATTACATCGCGACGGCTCCGACCCTATTTTCAAGCACATACCATATGTGTCCTCACTAATCAGCCACTTCGCCAGATTTTAGCTAAACCGGAAGTCTCGGGAAGGCTAACGAAGTGGGCTGTCGAGTTGCTGGAGTATGATATCCAGTATTTACCAAGGCCGGCAATCAAAGCTCAAGTGCTGGCAGACTTTATTGTGGAGATGACGACCCCGGTGGAATTACAAGAAGATACTGCGGCACCTAGCACATCAGAAGAAATTCTTGGATCCTTTACTCAGATGGATCTTCCACCGCTGAAGGAAGTGGAGCTGGGTTAATACTCACGAGTCCTGGAGGGGCTCGGCTCGAGTACGCCCTGAAATTTTTTTTCCTGCTACAAACAATGTATCAGAATATGAAGCCCTCTCGCTGGAGCAGGATTGCATGGCAACTTGGAGCAACTCGGTTGAAACTCTTCACCGACTCCAAGCTAGTAGCAGATCAAATCAATGGGGAGTTTGGAGCAAAGGACCCAACTATGGCAGCATATCTGGGGAAGGTACGACAACTTCAAGCAAATTCAAATTTTTCCAAGTCCAGCACATACCTCGGGACGAAAATTTGGAGGCCGACCTTTCCAAGTTGGCATCAGGAGCCACCCGAGGTGCTCCAACAACCATATTCCTCGAAGAGCTTCAACACCCTGCCACCGAAGGAAGCGAGATACTTGACATAGAAGTCGGGGATAGTTGGATGTCCCAATCATCCGTATCTTACTACTGGGCAGTTCCGGAAGATAAGAGAGAGGCAGAAAAGCTAGTCCGAAGAGCAGCGAGGTTCGTAATCATTGGGATCATCTGTACCGCAAAGCACATTCGCTCCCTACCTGAAGTGCGTGGACCAGATATTGCTCAAGGCATCCTTGAAGAAATCCACGAGGGCATGTGTTCCAGCCATATCGGTGCCAACACACTGGCCCAAAAAGTATTTCGGCAGGGATACTTCTGGCCTACCATACTTGCCGATGCTGAGGCTTATGTCTCCCGATGTAAGCAATGCCAACTCATGCGAAGAATGCACCATGTTCCAGCAGAGCCCCTCAGCAGCATCGCTGCCCTGGCCTTTGCACAATGGGGGATGACATCGTGGGACCTCTACCGACCGCTGTTCACCAGAAGAAGTTTTTGATCGTGGCAATTGATTATTTCACAAGTGGATCGAAGCTGACCCACTGCCACATCACCGGACGAGCGGTACAGAATTCCTGGAACGATCAATCGTCAGCCGATTCGGCGTACCGGAACTCTGATCAGTGACAATGGCAAACAGTTTGACAGTCCCGAAGTCCGGGAATTCTGCGAGTATCTCAAGACACAAGTTCACCTCGGTATACCACCCGCAAGCAAATGGACAAGTGGAGAACGCGAACCGTACGATTCTGGAAGGCTTGCGGAAGAGATTGGAAGGAGCCGCCGGAAACTGGGTCGATGTGCTACCTCATGTTTTATGGGCATATCGGACAACACATCGGGTAACCACTTCCGAAACCCCTTCAGTCTGACTTACGGAACCGAAGCGGTTATCCGGTTGAGATTGGTGAACCCTCTCTTCGGGTACTATATTTTGATGAAACATCCAACGAGAAAAGTTGAAGTATAATCTTGATTTGCTGGACGAAAAGAGGGAAACCGCCTTAATTCGGTCGGAAGCCTATAAACGCCGAGCCAGCCAGTATTACAACAGCAGAGTTAGACACCGAGGTTTCACGTCTGGAGACCTCGTCCTGAGGAAATTACAAATACCTGCTAACAAGCTCGGGCCAAACTGGGAAGGACCATATCGGGTACGCGAAGTACTAGGCAAAGGAGCTACAAGCTAGAAGATCTGGAAGGCAAGGAGATACCCAGAACATGGAGTGTGGTCAACCTCAGAAAATTTTACCAGTAGAAATTGTTTTTCCTTTTCAAAAAGTTGTACTCTTCAAGTTTTTTTCCAATTCAGTAAAGAGTTCAAGTTTCAGAAAAAATCTCTTGTCTCATGTCCACACACGCTTTCGACCTCTGGGTGATACCCTCGCAACAACGGTGTCGGTCCGCCAGGACGTCCCGAAGTGGGGGGTATGGGCCAGAAAAATATTTTAACATCTCTGGGAGACACCCTCGCAACAACGGTTTCGGTCCGTCAGGACGTCCCGAAGTGGGGGGTGTGGGCCAGAAAAATTTTTCGAAACCTCTGGGGGACATTCTCGCAACAACGTGTTCGGTCCAGTACTGGACGTCACGAAGTGGGGAATGTGGGCCAGAAAATTTATCCGATCCCTCGGTACTTCCAGGTCGGTCCAGTCCTAGACGACATGAAAGTAGGGGGGAAGGGGCCAGAAAAATTTTTCTCTATCTCTCGGTACTTCCAGGTCGGTCCAGTATTGGACGACAGAGAAGTAAGGGGAAGGCCGAAAAAATTTATTCAGACGACTTAGTACTCCCATGTCGGTCCAGTACTGGACGACTTGAAGTGGGGGGTATGGGCCAGAAAAATTTTATGTGCACAAACGTTTTCCTGTACACTTCGATGTCTTCCTTTCGCAACACATCGAACTGGGGGGATAGGAGTAGGAGCAAAGTAATGGAGAAGCAGATATAGAAAGACTAGTTAAAAAAGAGAGATTTCATTCAAAAAGAAAATTACATACTAAGGACTATCCAGACATTCCCCGGAATAGCCATCAAAATACCCGATGTATATATCGGGGGTACATCAAATGAAAGAGAAACTAAGCGAGAGGAGCGTCATCAGCAGAAATCGATGCGGAGCGTCAGCGGAAACGGTGCAGGGCGTCCTCAGAGCTGGCGTAGGAGCGGAGACTTGAACGGGGGAGGAACTTCAGTACGGAGCAGGAGCAGACCAGAAGTCACTATTTCCACGTCGGGAGAAGTCGCTGTCGTTAAAACCGGAGTAGGAGGGACATCCCCGACGTCAATAGTTGTCCCTGCATCCGCCTCTGCCTCAGGCTCATAAACTTTTCCCCCAGCAGCCATACGCTTGTCGATGAGTTGGGCAATCTTGATCTCATCAAGGAATCTGAAATCACCCTCTCCCATATGTTCGCGACATAGGCGTCGGCACTCGACAACTGCACCTAGCAACCAGTCGGCAGCGTAATCATTGATGGCGGCCTTATATTCTTCTGACTGAGTATAAGCCTCGACCGCCTTCTTCTCAGCCCTTTGAACCTCGGCAGCGATTATTTCCTCAGTGCGGTTCATCTCGGCCGTCTTATCTGCCAAAGCCCTTTTCGTTTTCGTTAAGGCATCTTCCAACCCGAACGCCTTGGCCTTCTCTGTATCTGCCCGGGTTTTCTCGGCAGCAAGCTCGGCAGCTATGTCAGCTTTATTCTTTATCTCAGCCTGGAGCTGCCTCTCCGCTTCAGCAACGTAATCGTTGTGCTTCTTCTTCAAATCATCATGCTGTTTGCGGAGGGAGTCCAACTGTGACTGTACGCCACGAAATTGCTGAGCATAGCGCCTCCGGGCTGCTGCTGAGCAAGCATGTGCTGAACAGGCAAAATTCTCATTAGAACGAGACATCAAACCTTAGAAACAGAAGCTAAAGTTTTGCTTACCTCGTAAGACAAGGTCATGAGCTTCTCGAAAGCTCTTTGATCTGGCATCTCGTCCAATCAATTTTCGATCCACAGTTGGTGGACCCATCTCACAAAAATTGTCGAGGCCAGCAGCGTATATCGATCACTCTCCTCAACTCCCAATTTGGGGGGTGGACCTCGGAA